>APFE030387891.1:106120-137500 GCA_000404065.3 Pinus taeda
TCCTCCTCATATGCAGCACAAGACAGTGGAGACTGCATGTTACCTGGTCAACAAATCACCTTCATCAGCATTGGAGGATAAGACTCCACAAGAGGTATGGACTGGTATGAAACCTTCTCTTTCACATATGAGGGTATTTGGATGTGATGCATATGTACATGTTCCAAAGGAGAAAATAACAAATTTGGATAGTAAATCTGAAAGGTGTGTCTTTATTGGGTATAAGGATGGTTTAGAATCTTATAATCTTTGGAACCCATAAATAAGGAAGGTTGTTTACAACTGAGATGTGGTGTTTACAGAGGTGAAAGATGTTATTAAAAATGAATTCCTACCAAAGGAACTTGAGAATATATAATTTGAACTAAAAGAGGAAGAATTAGACTCTACAGCAGAAGAGGAATCAAAAGATGAAGAGCCACAAACTCTAGTTGTGAGTAGATCAATTCGAGAAAGAAGGAAACCAGAAAGGTATAGCCCATCTACTTTCTATTCAATTTTTTATTTATCTATTATTGATGATGATCCTAGAACTGTGAGGGAAGCAGTAGATTCAGAGGATGGAAAACTCTGGAAATAGACCATGGCTGTTGAAATGGCATCTTTGCACAAAAATGAGGCTTGGGGTCTGATGGAATTACTAGCTAGAAGGAACCCCATTAGCAACAAATGGGTGTTTAATAAGAAGTTGAATGCAGGCAAGGTGGAGAAATACAAAGCTTGGTTGGTAGCAAAAGGTTATTCTGAGGTGCTAGGAATTGATTTTGGTGATATTGTTTCTCCTGTTGCCAAGGTAGCTTCTATTAGATTACTTTTATCTGTTGCTCCTACTTTTGATTTTGAGGTAGAACAGATGGATGTGAAGACAAAATTTCTTCATGGGGATCTGGAAGAAGAGATCTACATGAACAAACCTGAAGGCTTTGTGGTGAAGGATAAGAAAGAACTGGTATGCAAGTTAAAAAAGTCTTTGTATGGGTTAAACAATCAATAAAGATGTGGTATCAGAAATTTGATACATTTATACGGGGACTTGGCTTCACTAGAAGCAAAGCAGATCACTGTGTGTATTTTAAATTAATTGGTGAATGTGTTATTTATTTGGTCTTATATGTGGATGATATGTTGTTGGTGGAAATGACAAAGAAATTATCCACGATTTGAAGACCCAGTTGTCCTCCGAATTCGACATGAAAGATCTTGGTGCTACAAACTATATTTTGGGCATGGAAATTAAACGAGATAGAGAAAAGAGGAAGCTTTGGTTAAACCATAGGAAATATGTCAAGACAATATTGCAGAGATTTAATATGTAGGATAGTAAATTGGTGAAGGTTCTTATTCTTGTAGGTGTAAAGTTATTTGCTAAACAGTGTCTGAAGCCACAAGAAGAGGAAGAGGGCATGTCCCGTATTCTATATGCAAGTGTAGTCGGTAACCTGATGTATGCAATGGTTTGTACTAGACCAGACACTACACATGCAGTGAGAGTATTGAGCAGGTTTATGTCAAAACCTAGGAAGGAGCATTAGACAACAGTGAAGCGGGTTTTCGGGTATTTGTATGGCACTAGTGATTATGGTTTGTGATACCAAGGAAGACTAGGATTGGGAAGAGTTTTGGACATATGTGGCTTTGTTTATGCAAACTAGGCTAGAGATATGGAATAGAGAAGATATGCAAGTGGGTATGTGTTTAACCTGTTTGGAGGTGTATTCAGTTGGATGAGTAAGAGACATTTTGTAGTGGCCCTCTCAAATACATAGGTAGAATACATGGAATCCACTCATGCAAGCAAGGAAGCAGTTTGGATGCAGAGATTGTGTTCAAGTATGGGGTTAGTACAACGAGCTATAAGGATAGACTGTGACAACCAAAGTGAAATTTTATCGGCAAAGAACCCTACTTATCATTGAAAAACAAAGCAAATTGATGCTCGGCAACACTTTGTGAGGGATATGGTTGAGGATAAAAAGGTGTTGCTGGTAAAGGTGGACGCTTTGAAGAATAATATAAATGCATTGACAAAGTGTGTGAGCACTAAGAGTTTCTCTTGGTTTAGAGAAACAATGGGAGTTGCAGGGCTAGACCAATCACTAATTTTTCATGTGGCCCCTTGTGGAAAGAAAACAACAATTGGGATGATGTTGGGTGTGCGTTATATTCTTTCCATGACTACCCCAGGTGCAGAGGGCTGGTAGCCCCCACTGTATGTTGTGTTGGGTGTAGTAGGGGGGTCATAAGGGCTGACGGCTTCCCCCACTGTCAGTGGGTATGCAGAGGGGTGGGAGCCCCCCTGCACGAGGTGTAGGGAAACACCCCATGAATTTTTTTTGGACCCTATATTAAGTGGGAAAACCTATGTATGGTTTTTTGTATGGATTTCACACATGGTTTTGGGCATGATGGTATTATGTGCATGGTATTTTGTAGATCCAATCAAGGGAAATACAGTTATGTTCTAATCCATGGTTAATGGATTGGGGTTTATGGATGCTTTGACATGTATATATATGTCTTATATCATTGAAAGGAATATAATGAAAAATCAATATGGTAGTCCTAGTTTTGGGGTCCAGGGGAAAATCTCTGTGTATATTTGTTTTATGTTTTATTCTCTCGCCATTTTTTATTTTATGTTTTTAGAATTCGTATGTGGATAATTTTAGTACGAGGTTAAAACCTACAAATATGTGCCTCCATAAAGAAGATGAAACATTTTTAAATATATGCATGGGATTGAGTAAGTGGGAAATCTAAATATGATCCTAATATTGGAGCTCATAAAAGACATATTTCCTTTTCATCCCAATGGAAAATTCCTCAACATAGGTGTCGAAGAATTTTGGATCATTAAACATAGGCTCCCCATTTGAATTGAACATTTATGCAAACTCCTTCTCCTTCTCATTATCATATGCTCTAAGAAATTCAACTAGTGTCATTATCGTAGGCATTTGGGTTCTCTCCATTTTACCATTGAAAGAAGATGTTGCTCTTCCATAAGGGTGTTCTTTTGGAGGAATACCCTATAGAAGTTATACAATGGCTTTCATAGGTGGTCATACCACCTAGCCTTCAGAGAAATTCCACAAAATTTACATCCATAATACCATTTTGTTACAAGACCTGCAAAATTACTATATACATGGCACGTTAGAAATCATGAATATCATAACAATTGCAGTGAATTAAATTAATATGAAAAACAATATTGTTACGTATATAAACAAATTAATAAATATTTAATTTACGAGAGAAAAATCCTAATCCTCAATAAAAATGTATGGTGTAAGCACATATACCATACAATGTAAAACTCTTCTCTATTGTGATGAGTCTTTATACATTGTATACATGTATCCCTTACCATAATTCCTTCAATTCATCTACCAATTGTTATAAGTAGACATCCATATTCTACACTTGTCTTCTACCAAGGACTATGAGAGCTAACATAAGATATTCATTCTTCACAAACAACCATGGGGGGATATTGTTATTTATCACTACTACATGCCAAATAGAGTAGTTGGTGTTTTGGAGGGACTATGGGTTGATGCCATCCATGGCTATGGTGAGTCATAAACTTTGTACATCATATTTGAATTTTTTGGGCCATGTATCCTTTATATGTTTCATGGTTATTGAATATGTTGGGATTCACATAACTCCCAACTTAGTTATGTGTGAGGCATGCCATGCTTGTAACATAGCTAAGTATTTGCAACGATAGAGTACCATGTGATTTACCCATTTTTTTATATTTATGGTACCATTCATGTCCACATTTTAGAATATCTCTTTGTCTACATATTCTCTTCTATGTAGAATACAATCATTCAGACATGCATGATATGATATGTAATCAACACCGAAAATTTTCAAAAATGACTTTACCTCTTCAAAACTACTTGAAAATACATTATCACTTGGAAGAACCTTATCTTTGAATAACCTGAAATTCGTAGGAAATATAAATATACAATGTCAGTATTTAACATTCATAAAATTGACCATTTTAGTGTTGATTGTGTGATTAGATTTCTCAAAATATAAGGTACTTAATCGATCATGCAGGTCAGTTACTTAATGGTCATATGTGAATGACTTACTTAACGCGGTTGAATCCCAAAAACGATATCTAATATAATGCACTATGTAAACTCCCTAATACTTAAATTCAAAAAGAGTGAAGGGATCTCTACTAGAACAGTTCATGAGGCACAATACTTGCTAAGGTTTTGCAAATGGGGTAGCAAGCTAAGTGGGCTTGATTGTGGTGAAAAATCCACAATTAAGCGCACTTAAGCCAGAGGAAATCTAGGATGGGTGACCTCCCAGGAAGTCCTGGTTACCAAGTGCAAGCCGCGGAAGTTATGATTGACGCTATGTGATTCATTTCACTAGTTTCAATCCCACTTCTTCACCCTTGTGAGCATCACCCAATGCAATAAGTGCTAAGAGAACTATTCAAAAATCATGAGAAATTAGTCAGTTACGACTACTGCTAATGGAAATGGTCATACATGAATGACTTACTTAACACAGTTGAATCCCAAAAATGATATCTAATACCTCAATATTGCCAAGAAACATGCATTCAACATGCAAAACTTTTCTTTCAATTTTTACAATAACATTGTTATCCCCAACTAGATAGACTTTGACTAGACACCAAGTCCAAAGAGAGGGGTGGTGGACGGAGAATTCAAGCTTTCGAATAAGGTATCAGTGATATGAGAATCATCCCCTAGCTCATTGTTATAGAGTGCATATAACAACATTGCCTCCATGGAAGTTGTATCTTGTAAGTAATTATCCATACCAACCTCTATTTGATTGCCTCCATTGCTAACTTATGATGAAGAACTACTATTGTTGCATTCATTTTTAATTGGTGAATATAGACGTAGTGGGAATTGAAAACATGGTTGATTCAACCACTCTTTTTATACTCCCTCTCCAAGTATTTCTCTTAATGCAACCTTCTCTTGATTTGACATTGTAGTAGGGTACAACAAAAGATGGTAGGTGGGTCGCTCATCATCACATTAAACCAAACCATTATTACCATCACTAACCCAGGATTGCAGTTGGAACATGCCATGTTGAAATTGGAAGGGTGAAGTGGTTGTCCATTTTCATCTACCAACTGCTTGCAATATGCTACTCTTGATAAGAGTTTTTGGTGTTTTTGAAATGATGGAATATATTTTGCATCTGAACTTGATTCTAAATCAGGATCTTGCAAATTTGGATACATTTGTATTCAAATTGACATGGATTAAAAAAAAAAAAAATCAATTAGATAATCGAAATATAAATAAATTTTGAACTTACTGGAGATGGAAATGGAGAACTCTGTGAAGGAATTTGAGCAATATGGAATGAGCTAGAATTTGAAGAATTGGTCATTTGATGATATTTTCTTCTTGCATTTGAGAAAAATTGATAATAAATTTTGTGTCCATACCTAGAATTAATTTCAAGAACCATATAACCACAATTTGAATTTCAATATAGTTTTCAAACCATTTTTCAAGAATAAGGTGACTTCATGCGGAAAATGTATACTATGAACTACTATAGCTCATTTGGATGCGCCCTAAAGGATAATTCGAGATGAATGAGCCATTTTATGTGAAAGTAAAAATCATATTTTTTTAAACCCTAATGGTGCGCTTATTAAACCTAAATGCATCGATGTGTTTAAATACTAAAAGCATCATTGCATTAAAATATTAACCACATTGGTTTCCAGGATTTCAAAAATAAAAAGGAATTATATCATACCAATGCTTATAAAACCAACTTCACCGACATGTTTAAATAAAAATCACATTGATCCGTCAAAATAATAAACACACATTTTTCCAAGATTTCGAGAATTAAAAAAAGGAATTCTATCATATTGACTCTCTTCTGAAAATAACGGCACTAATGCGTTTAAATAAAAATTGCACTGGGGTGTTAAAATAATAATTGAATTGGTTTCTGGGATTTCGAAAAAAGAAAGAAAGTATTATATGATATCGAATCTCTTGTAAAACAAACACCACCAATGCATTTAAATAAAAACAACATTGATCTGCAACTATTTCCAAGATTTAAAAAATAAATAGGAATTTTATCATGTCTCTGCTCTTATAACAATTACCACGTTGATGCATTTAACAAATAACCATGATATTGTGTTAAAATAAAAATTGTATCTTTTGCTAAAGCAAGAGCCGTTCCTTCGATTTCATTAAATCGAGAAAAACTTACAAAATTTACATAAACCCTGAACTCCAAGAGGAGACCGGGAAACAAAGGGCATGATGCCAAAGAAAAGCATCATTCCGCTGCCAACAGTAAAAACATTCAAGACAAACTTTATGAAGAACCATTCCCCCCCAAAAGCCTGAGCTACGACAAGAAACCAACCATGAAGCCCAAGCGAAAAGATCGTCAATACATGGGGCCCCACTAAAAAGGAACCAACAGATCCGACGGTTTGCATCACCCCTCGAAATCGGACGACGCTCCAAAATATCGCATCACCAAATCTGAGTGAAACTTACCTCGTGATGGAGGGTGGTTTCCACTTCCCGTGCTGGCCACGTGTCGGAAGCCTAACGGTGTCGTTCCCATTATGACGAAAACCACTTTTAATCAAAAAGTGGTGCGGTCGCAAACAAAACCGCCAGCTGCCAACCCGTCCAAGACTATGGGTCCCACCAAGATGCATGTTGGATCCTGAGCATTGATTGACCAGGCACCATTGGACGACTGAGCAGAGTATCGCATGCCCGAGGTCATCAACCTTTAGGGCACGAGGAAAGTGGATTTGGGACTGGGCCCACCTCCATGTGGCATGCTTTCTGTGGCATCGCTGCAAGAATTCAAAAACCACCTTTGACATGAAAGCGGTGTGATCACTCTGAAACCGCCCAGAGGTGGTTTTGACATCTATCTCTGAAAAATAAGAAGACGCAAAAAATTATGTGGCTACTTTCTTCTGTTCGAGAAGCTCTGACTCCCGGCGCTAAGAAAAGTCCTTATCGTGGTGCACTTTATCTCTTTCCTAGTCTTACCTTTCTTTGTGCACCTATTAATCCCACCTGGTGTAGCCCTCTGACCACTGATCATTACTGATTGAGATCAGTCATATTGCCTCTGTATACTTCTTTATCCTCCTCCGCCTGGTAGTGGTAGAGGTTTTTCAGGTTATTTTGCTCCATTGTATTCCACCTTCTTGAGATTGTGTTGTCCTTGCTACTGACACCTTGGTTGGCTAGAATGTCCGCCAATTTGTTGGCTTTTCTCCGTACATGAATAAATCTGAGAGTACGAAGTTCCTATAGATGCACTTGAATTCTCTGAAGGACTCTGGTTAACCTCCAGTATTTTGTGACCCTTTCCGGCCCTGTTCCATTACTAATTCTCTTGGCAGTGTTTATGACTAACTCAGAATCCGCTTCTATTATGACGTTTTGGAAATTACTCTATATCAAAAATTCTAAGCTTTGTTCCAAATCCATTAGTTCTGCCATGTTGTTAGTGGCTTTTCCTAAGTGACCATGGAAGAGGGAGATAATGTTGCCTGTGTCATCCCTTAGAACTCCTCCAAAACCAGCATCCCCCGGGTTGCCTTTGGAAGCTCCATCAATGTTGTACTTTAAAAAACCTTCGGGGGGGGATGCCAGAAATCCTCCACCTTTTCTCTCATGCTTATGTTTTTGTCTAGACCTTGAGGAATAAGCCCCTGCATGTCTAACAGCTAGAGGATTCTCAACTCTGCCACAGAGGGAGGATTTTTGGGGAGATTCCTAACCGTTGTTCTCATTGTCTCCTTTAGTTGTTCTACGATCAGCTCCACCAGTCTAAGAGAGGTAGACTTTACCTCTTTGAAAATTCTTTTGTTCCTTTCCTTCCACACATTCCAAATGATGAAACAGGGTAGAAGATTCCAGGCAGAGCTGAGAATTTCATTATCTAAGAAATTATTTCTCCAGTTGTTTAGAGTGTTGGCAATACTTACTTTGTTTCTGTCAGACTGTTTGAAGATGATAGTAAAAAATTCCCATATCCTCTGGGTGAAACTACAGCTGTTGAGAAGGTGCTCAATAGTCTCCTCTTGGGTCTTACAGAGTTGACACCTGGAGGGTCCCAGCATGCCCCTTTTCTTAAGGTTGTCCCAGGTTAATATTTTCCTGTGGTGAACTAACCACAAAAAAAGTTTGATTTTCATCCAACCATTATGCTTCCAAAGATTCTGCCAATTTTTATTAGGATTTTGGGGTTCCGGATCAAGGAGAAAACCTTTAGCTTCCTTGATATTAAATTTGTCGTCTTTGTTGTTACCCCATCTCAGATGGTCCTGTCCTTCCATGACTAAAATTATTCTCTGATCCAACAGTTTCTTGAGGGACTCTACTTTCCTGTTGAGGGTCCTATCCCTTTTGTCCTCTATTTTTTTCCATATTCTCCATTTTCCATCATTCTGTGGATTCTCCCAAAAGTCTTTCACCTTTACTAAACCTTGATTGTCAGTCTCATGCTTGAGGCCTAAAATTTCTTCCTTCAGTAGATTAGGTTCTTGTTGCCATTTGTCCTCCCAGAAAAGTGCCAGATCGCGCTCTCTGATTTCCCAGAAACTATATTTTTGAACTACTTCTATATTCTCCCAGGCCTTGTTCCATATGGGAGAGCCTTTCACTGTTCCAATCGTACGTATGATTTCAGAATCCGGCCAGGCATTGGCATACTTTTCCTTCTAGATGCATGCCCATTGAGCTTTGGGATCCTTAACCCACCCCCACCAAAGCTTGGCTCCAAAAGCCTTGGTGAGAATCTCAAGATCGTCCAAACCCAGGCCACCTTGGTACTTGGGTTTGCAGATCTTTTCTCATGAGACTAAAGCCCATTTTTTCCTTGTTTCCTCCTTGCCCCAAAGAAAATCTCGTTAAATATTCTGGAATTGCTATAAGACTCCTATAGGAGCTAGGAGGGCTGATAGCATAAAGATTGGGATAGCTTGGAGAACTGCTTTAGTAAGAACTAATCTACCAGCTAAATTTAAAGCTCTATTTGTCCATTTCCTAACTTTGTCTTGCATTTTTTTTACTATAGGATCCCATATACTTTTTTGTCAGGGTTTAGAAGTAAGAGGAACTCCCAAATACTTAGAGGGAATGGATTCTCTTTGAAAGCCTAAAATTCTAGAAACATTTCTCTGGATGGCAATATGAGTGTTAAAGAAAAAGACTTTTGATTTGGAAAGGTTCACTTCCATACCTGTGCCCTTCGTGAATTCGTTCAAAATTTGTTTGTAAGTAAGTGCTTCTTTAACAGTGGGAATGCCCCATAACATGGTATCATCTACAAATTGTTGATGAGTTAGGACTTTCCCATTCTCTGAAAGTTGGAGTCCTTGAATTTTTCCCATTTCTCTTGCATGCTTAATGAATTGCCCCAGCCCTTCCATATGAGGATGAAGAGAAAAGGAGAAAGCAAATCTCCCTGTCTAAGACCTCTGGAAGGGAGAAAAAGTTCAGAAGGAGAGCCATTCACTAAAATTGAAAAGCGAGAAGTAGTCACAAGGGCCATGACCCATCTGACCCAATTATGATCGAAACCAAACGCTGTGAGTACTTTTTTGATGTACATCCAATTTACTTCATCATAAGCTTTGGCTATGTCCAGTTGCATGATCATTCCCGCTCTCATGTTGCAAGTTAACGATTGAATCACCTCGTGAGCTTGGATTATGTTGTCCAGAATTTGTCTTCCTTCTACGTACCATGTTTGTTGCCCTGAGATGAGTGTGGGCAACAGGGGTTTAAGTCTGTTGGCCACAAACTTAGAAATTAGCTTGTAGGCAACATTGCATAAGGTGATGGGCCTGTATCTCTCTGGAGTTTGAGCATTATCCTGTTTTGGAATGAGGGCAATAAAGGAAGTATTTAGACCTTTCAAAATGGTCTTGTTCCGCCTGGAGTCTTCGAAAATCTCGACGATATCCTTTGTAACAATATTCCAGTAGGCTTTGAAGAAATCCACATTGAATCCATCTGGACCTAGTGCCTTGCCATTTTGCATTTGCTTGAGGACGTCACTAATCTCCTGTTCTGTCACAAGTCTGTTGAGATTAATATTATCCTCTCTGGATACCAGTTTAGGAATATGTTTAATTAAGTTCTTAATGAATCGTTCTCTTTCAGAGAAGTTTTCCTTGGCAATGTCCTGAAAATGTTTTACTAACACTACATCTATCTCCTCATGGGTTTGAAAAATTCGACCATTCTCATCCCTGATTGAAGAGATTCTGTTGTGAGCTCTATTTGCAATGGTAGATTTGTGGAAAAATTTAGTATTACGATCTCCTTCTTTTATCCATCGAACCCTGGATTTTTGTTTCCAAAATATTCTTCTTGTTTACACAGCATTTCCCATTCTTGATGATACTACTCTATTTGATTATTTTTATCTTTATCAAATCCGTTCATGATCAGATCTTCGTTGAGCTCTAGGATTTTGCTTTCCACTAATTTTTTACTTGTGAAAATATTGCCAAATTCCTTTTGGTTCCATTCCTTTAGCTTTTGCTTGATGTGCTTTAATCACTTATGTAGAATGAACATGGATGAGCCCTGAATCTGCAAGTTTTCAGCCCACCATTTTCCAATGTTGCTGATGAAATCTGGGTGTGAAAGCCAAATATTTTCAGACCTGAACGGTTTGTTTCTTGGGGTGCCAATGCCCTTGATCTCCATTTGAATCGGCCAGTGATCTGAGCCCCCATAAGGAAGAATATCAGCTATTATTTCCTTGTCTAGAAGCATGAGCTCTTCCGAGATCATGAATCTGTCCAGCTTGGAAGCTACCTGGGAATCCCCTCCTCTTTTATTGTTCCAAGTGAAAAGACCATTATTGGTTTCAATGTCTACCAGTTTCATGTTTTTTGAAAAACATTGGAAAGTTTAGGAATCTTTATTTAGTGCTCTAGTGCCCCCTTTTTCTCCGAGAGAGATCTAATCATGTTGAAATCTCCTCCTATAACCCACGGTAGCCCTGCAAATCGGTTTCAAAGTTCCACTAAGGATTCAATAAACTTGATTTTTACCTTTGAGGGCCATAAACATTTGTTACAAGATAGGTGTCCCTGTCTCCTACTGGTTGTATAACCACTGATAAGTAATTCCTAGATGCCTCTGCATCAATGATACCTATTTTTTGGGGATTCCAAAGGATGAGGATACCCCCTGCAGTATTTTCTGCTTTGACTTCTATAAACACATATCTGCTGAGCCACTTGCTATGAATTTCTCTTATGTTTTGAACAGAGCATTTCGTTTCTTGGACAAAAATTATATCCAGAGCTACCTGTTTCATTCTATTATTCAACATTCTTTGTTTTCTTTTGCTTCCTAGACCTCTGATGTTCCAAGTTGTAAACTTCATAATTACTTATTGGAAAATGAGTAACTAGTTAGGTTTTTCATCTTACCTGAGTCTATCATGAGCTTTCCACATTCCACTAATAGCTCATTCTGCTTTTTTCTGCCCCTTTTTTTCCCCGAGTTTCTTGGAGCCAATACTGGAGTTGGTTTTACCACTTTCAATCCCTGCTTGCCTTGTTTTTCCATGGTGTTATCTTCTTCCAAGACTTTTGTCTGAGTTTTCCATAAGAATAACTGCTTTATTTTATTGCATTCTTCTTCTGGTAGAGATTCTACTCCACCTGTTGTTCCCTTACTCAACAACCCTTCTAGATCTAGGTTTTCTCTGTCGAGAATCTCTTCTAACTCATTCTCTTCCATTTCCATCTCACTCTGGGTCATTTTCTGATTCATATCCATCTCTACCTCACTCATCATGATACATTTTTGTTTTTCCTTTGCCTTTTCCTGATCTTGTTCTTCTTCCTTTTCCTGCTTATCATCTCCATCCATCATAACTTGATTTTCAACTGCTGCATCTTCCTCCTCTTCAAGAACCTAGAACTGATTTGGTCCCTCTTTTTGGTCTCCACTTTGGTGATGTTTTGGCCCTTTTTTGTCATTTTTACCCTTGTGAGCTACTTTGTGGAAGCCATCTGTCTCTTTCATTATGTTAGGTTTACTTTTGTTCTTAGCCTTACTCATAGGACAGTCTCAAAGAAGACGCTTGTGTTCATGACATTTTCTACATCTAAAAGGAATGTGCTAATAGTCAGTCGTTTGCACCCATTCCTCATCATATGCCTCTAATATGACCTCATTCGAAATTGCTCCAGAGAGGTCCCTCTCTACACAAATCTTGGCAAAGGAGGTATATTTTCCCCTTCTTGTGGCTTCAGAAGTTTTAACATACCTTCCTAGTTTGTTTCCTATGGTTGTTAGTGATTCTATTTGCCAATAATCTAGAGGTAGCAAATAGATTCTTACCCATACTGGGACTGAGGTAAAGGTTTCCTGCTCCAGCACGAAGTTCATCATCCACTACCGCATGTAGAACCATGTTGCTGCATAGAAGTAGGGCCCTCCAGGAAGAGTTTGCATACAATGATTCACCAAATAAGGCACCAGGAAGAGTTTGTTTCAGATCTTGTATGGAATGCATCTTAGAGGATTTTGGGAGTTGAGAGATTTGGGAAAACTTGAGTAGAGGAGCATTGATGGGGAGGATTTTGCAGTATAAATAAGTGACTTACATGAGGAGGTCAAACAAAAGTTATAGGACAACAGCTACAAATACAAACAAAGAGAAAATTTGAGAAGAAGAGAGGTAAACTTTGAGGTCGGAAACATGGTTTTAGCACACCTGAGGAAAGAAAGATTCTTGAGAGGGGAATATAACAAACTCAAGATGACGAAAATTAGACCCTGCAGAATAGTCAAAAAAAAATCTGTGAATTCTTATGAAATAGAACTACCTATGGGCATAGGTATCTCGCCTATCTTCAGTGTGACTAATTTGAACCCCTATCAAGATGATGATGAAGGTGACACTATAGCAAATGAGAGCAGTGGAGAATTCAGTGAGTAGAGTTTAATGAAGTAGATGCCTATGGCAGAGAAACCAGAAGCTGAAAGGATTTTGGACACCATAGTTGTAAAGCACACCAGAGGAAAAGAGTATCTAGAGGTTTTGGTGAAGTGGAAGGACTGCCCAACGGTGGATTTTACATGGATGAGTGTTGCAACCATACAAAAGGCAAGTTTCTCTATAGAGGGCCTTATGAGCAGGAGCTCATGAGTTTTCCTTTCTTGGGGAGTCTGATGCAAGAGAATTAGACAAAGTTCATGGTGGAAAATGAAGGGGGCTTGACAATGTGGTGGATTAGCCACATGTTGAGCTGGAAAAGTCGATTTTGTCTCTTTTAATGAGATTTTGAATAATGTAAATACAAAATTTGAATCAATTGTAGAGTCTAGGGAATGAAGAGTCATTTTTGTTGTGACTTTTCGACTTCCCTTAACTAGAAAGAAGGGGAAGTGAATTAGTTGCCAAGGATGTGCATAAAAAGAGTATCGATTGAGAGGAAACAAGCTTCTTCTCCTGCCTCGAACTTGTACCAATGAAATAAATAAAATAAATCATAGCATATTGAGTCTATTTCTCTTTGTTATTTCTCTGTTTTGTTATCTCTGCATTCAAATTTTATGTACATTTTATTTCATGCCAGAAACCCTGTGAATGGGGCCTATAGTGTTAGGTACTTGTAGACAATTGATTTCTGAGCTATGGTTGTTAGGCATGCTTGTTAAAGTGTCCCTAATCCATATGTTGCAATGCCTCTATTTTGCAGGCAAAGACACAATTTTGTTGATTTGAGTGTGTCCATTAAGTCGATGAGGGGATGTTGGACGTAGAGGGAGGAAGGAGGAGAACGTTGTTTGAGTAGGACAGCATGGAGAACCTGAGAACTTGAGCATTGAAACAGAGTCTTTGGCTTGAACACTTCCATGACTAGGTTTTTGGGAGCTTAAGCACAAACCTTGGTAGCTGATATGAGGGGGGTTATTCCCTGAGCATGGGAGGCGTCTTAAGACAGTGAGAGATCATTTTGGTAGAGGATTGAATCACTTCACACTCCTAAGAAGCGAAAACAGAGTTCTAGAGGTGCTACAAAAATATTTCATAATGCCTACACCCAGTTTATCTCTGCACTATGTTGTGCCCAGATTGACTTCTGGGTTGCTTGCTGCCATCAATAATTATTGTGCTTCCTACAATTGAATATGTTGTAATGCATTGATAATTATTATTTTAATGGATTCTTAAAATTGAAAATAAATAAAAATAAATAAATTATAGCTAATAAATTTCACCTAGTTTAACAACTATAAGTTTTCACCCTATTGCAAGAATATTTTTTAGTCAATTTTGTCCCAAAATCCAATAAATATTTGGTGCCTAAGAATATTTTGAATCCCATGTGTGTGTGTGAAGTAGCTTAGCTCTATCTTGATTTAAGGATCAAGAGAGATTAAATATTATGAGTTGCAAACTTTTCTTAATATTTTTCACTTAACAAAGGTTTGCACCTCAAGAGATTTGATCCCCTTTAGTCTTGATAGAGAATGTTGCTCTTTCTTTATATATATATGTGTATGTATATATATATATGTGAGAATGAAGATAGCATATATTTATGAATAAATTCTTTGTTAGTAACCAATTGATTAATAGATCAATTAAATTCATATGCATTAAAGTTCAAGAGAGAATAAATATTTAGATGTACAAAAATCAAATATTTCACTTAAAACAATTACCCTAAACGATGTGGATACTTTAAAATTAAGATATATATTGTTGATTTATTAAAAAAACATATATATAACCATTATTTATATATAATTTGCTAGTAACCAATTGATAAATAGATCAAATAATCCATTTACCAACGTGTATAAAACTAGAAGAGTGAGCAGATAAAGAAACTGTAATAAATTTGGATAATTTAAATTAAAACCACAAAATGCACTTTCTGAAATTTCGTATTAATGAAATATTTATTTTATAATTCAGATCAAACTTTTTAAAGCATTTTCTGAAATTTCGTATTAATGAAATATTTGTTTAATAATTCACATCAAACTTTCTAAGTATTTTTTGAATTTCAACTAAATAGGAGATCTATCCTTTCAATTTTGAAATGATAGATCTCCTATTTACTTGAAATTCAGAAAATACTCAGAAAGTTCGATGAGAATTATAAAACAAATATTATTTTAATTTATTAAATTTATAAAATAATTTAATAAGGATAATTTTTTTAATTGTGTTATATGATATTTTTAAAGTTATATATATCAATTTTGTATTAGAAATAAAATAAATTTTATTTTTTTTATAATGGAAAAAATTGGAAAAAAATTAATTTGAATTATTTTATTTTTAATTATTAGGATTTTTTAATGATATTTTTCAAATGTTATATTTTTTTAACTGTGATTTATGATTACTAAGTGGTTGTAATATTTATGGGTAATAATCCGATAGATCTATCTGAAGGTAAGTGGTTGCTATATTCATCGTTGGTAGGTAAGTGGTCACTATATCCATGGTCGACAGGTAAGTGGCCAATATATCCATGGGTATGGATCTACCTGTTGGCAGGTATGTGGCTCGTAGATCTATCTGAAGGTAAGTGGTCGTTATATCCATCATCGGTAGGTAAGTGGCCGCTATATCCACAAGTATGGATCTCCACGGGGAGGGATCTAACTATCGGCTTCTTTAGTTGGGCCTAACCCGAAGGGTGTCGAGAAGATTTGATCCGTGACTTCTCAATTGGCAAGGTACTCAGCAACTAGAACTCTACCAATTAAATTGTACCTTAGGTTTTTTTTCAAATAATATATATCAACTTTGTCTTAAGAATAAAATAAATTACTTATCTCTCTCCTAACGGAAAGTAAAAATATAAGAAAACTTTTAATTTAAATTACTTTATTTTTAATTGATAAAAAATTATGTTAAGTATTGGGGGTTTTTGCAATGCATTATATTATATATCATTTTTGGGGATTCAACTGTGTTAAGTAAGTCATTCATCTATGACCATTTCCATGAGAGGTAGTTGTAAGTGACTAGTTTCTCACGATTTTTGAATAGTCCACTTAGCACTCATTGCATTGGGTGATACTCACAGGGGTGAATGACTTACTTAAAGTGGTTGAATCCCAAAAAATGATATCTAATAAAATTATGTTATTTAATATAGACATTGAAATAATCTATTTATTGAAATATTGAAACATTGAGAATTAAAGATTTTATTTAATTATGCATAATCAAATATTTAATGTAAATCTTTGAACATCACTAGAATTCATGTCTTACTAGCATTGTTTATTTTTGTCAATATAGGAATTTGCCTCACACTTACAATAATTTTATTTTCTTTGTTATCTTCTTCATGTTTCTACCAACATCTAAATTACTTTCCAAATATTTTCAGAATCCCAAAGAGCTCTTTTTCCCATTACCTCATCCTAAGTACAAGGTCAAGGAGACACATCCTTTGTAGCATTAATATTTGGAATATCATTTTTTTAATTGAGTGGGATTTTAAAGAAAACTAGATAGAAGATATCATAATCTTTATTATCTTCAAATGTATGTGTTAGGGATTATGCTCTAATAACACACTCTTTCATGCATTTAGCATGGTTTGAGAGATTAGGGATTATGCTCTAATAACACACTCTTTTATGCATTTAGCATGGTTTGAGAGATAAGATGAAAAAAAAATATCCTCCATAAAAGCAACATATTTAGTGGTCTTGATGAGTAAATTCATCTAGTGTTGTGTTTGTGTGGATCTTGAATATATTAAGTTACATAAAGTATAGTTTAATTTATAAAGGAAATAGCCTTTTTCATGGGAATTCAATAAAATCTAGCAATACAATTTCAATATTTTTTGTTGTTTAAAATACATTTCTGAATGCATAAATAAATTCAGCACCCTTGAAAACCTCTATAATATTCAAATTATGTAAATTAAACAATTTAAACTCAAATTTATGAAATCCTAGATACTCATGCCATAAACTTTGTTGAAAGGATAACAAGCTTCCAAGACAGAATCGCCCAAATGGTGATAAGCCTCCACGTAGACCTTGTCGGCTCCAAGAAGCAGAAAAGGCGCACAGGATTGCTGATTTCCATCCTGCACCAGCAGCTTTGAAATGGTCGTCGAGTCGTACTTTAGAGGTATCCTGTCACACTTCCAACAAATTTTTAATTTTTTTTTGCAGCAATATTAACTCCTTTTACATATGGTTCCTATATTCATAATTACATACGAATGGTTACCTTAATCATAATCATTGATTTATTAACACAATTCCAATTACGCTACAAACATAAGAAATGTAGTCAATATATATCAATTGAGAGTTCACGGTATATTCATGCGTTGACTGTCTATGTGTACATATAAACACTGTAATGGTGACACATATATTTATAATGTTAACCCGGGAACCCGTTAGTCGCACAATTGGCACTGTCAGTGTTAATGGCATATTTATGAACTCAACTATAAAACTCTGTTTTCCATATCCCGAGATATCGAGGTTGATAGACTGTCCGGCGTTTATATCCTCGATCCAATTGGAGGATTTCCCGTCGTCCATTTGTAGAGATGAAGGGCAGATGGCAAGCTACCATGTGTGCCCTGAACTCTAAGGTCTACTGTCCTGACTCCTCGGGCTGGCCAATTTCGCGCCCGAAGCTCACCAAGGGTCACCGGCAATCAAACGGATACCAGTGATTTACTGCACATCGAGGGTTATGATCCATGCCACGAACCGGTAATACTATGGAGCTATTTATGTGTCTGTTTGTTCTTCCGGGTGACCTTAACTCTCATTTCCTCGATTCTGCATCGCCACAGCACTGTAGTCTTGACTCTGTCGACATTTCTTCTGCATTCGACTGCAACGCCCTTTAGTCTCAGACATGTCGCTCCTGCCATTCAGCTCTGCCTCATCACTCTTTGAAGTTATCGGCATTCAGGTTTACACGACACCAGGTTCGACTTACGGTGAGTATTAATGTTTTTTTTTATTTCCCTGTTCCTTGCATTCTTTCATGGGTTTACGCCAGGGTTTTTCCTGTTGCTAACACGGCTAATGTTCTGTACAGGTAGTGCATCGATTCGCCATAAGGAGCAAGGGTTCCTCTATTAGCTGCCTCACCCATTGTTAGGTAAGTATCGAACACTTATCACAGCCATGTATACAAGGGTTTGTTTAGACAAAGGCTAATTTTCTTTCATTCCCTTGGCAGGGATACCGGGTAGTAAATCTCGGGTCTGTCCCCTGCACAAGCTCAGGGTCTTCCCTGAAGGCAATTGGTTTCTAGTCTTTGTTAAAATATAGGATTTGTATCACGGTCGTCTGGTCATTTGCTTTCATTGAACTATTACAAATTTATTGTTCGGTGTTTTTAATATAAATCTATATCGTTACCGAATTCCTATTGTTTTTACTTCAGTTTAGATGGTAATATGTTTGCCATTCGATTCCGACTTGGATGCCTCCATTAGCTGAGCGCAAGCTCCTGCTAGAATGGTTTACCAAATCGGGGTTTTGCCGGCTAGAACTGGCTGAGGGAGCATGTAACCCTGGTTACCATTGTTCTGCCCTCGGCGTCCATTCTTATTGATTATGTTATGAATAGCAAATGTATATTCTTTTTATTCAGCTCTCGCATAGCATCTATATGGTAATATAGGATTGTTATGATGGAATCCGGTTTTGTTAACCCTCTTTGAGTTTTCCTTACGGGCTACTGGACCAGGGGTTCTACGTATAACAGCACTGTTTTATTTTATGATATATTTCACATTTTGTCATGAGTTCGGTTAGTTGGATGATCACGCCGGGTTCGTCTTGTGATGTATGTCATAATGTTACATATATACTACAGTCTTTAGCAAAGAACATATAAATAAATTATGTTTCGATTCTCTGTGCACAAAGCTATCTAGGTTCCTTTTCTCGATTCTTGAACATAAATCCAGGGTTTACCACAGTGTTCTTTATTAATGACTTTCTGTTGTCGCTGAAATGATTGAGCTATTTATTTCTGTTTATGTTCTTATTTCGAGTATGGAATGCAAGTTCTTTCGTATGGAATTTTCATATTCTCTGCCTGTCGAATGCATGTTATTTCATACTCTGTCTATAATACGGAAGCTAGTTTCTTTCTTGTTTTCTATTAAAAAGGAACAGTTATTTCAATCTCTGTCTAAAACACAGAAACTAGTTTCTTTCTTGTTTTCTGTTGAAAAGAAGAGTTAGATGTCTTTCATCTATTTCTATTTTTCTTTACACAGAATAATACCAGGAATATTTCAGTAGATGTATGCATTATAAGCCGTACCTGCTTCTCTGCAAACATACTTGTAATGCTTGCCAATCCACCCGTCCGTAGGAAGAGTTCTTCTTTGACCTTCCACCCCCAAGCACTTGCAGGTCCTCTCGACTGCAATTACACTGGTCTTGCTAGTAAACGCTATCTGATCCTAACCAGACATAGCGTACACAGGAAAATTCCTTTCCTCTTATGCCATCTGATCCTAACCAGACATAGCATGAACATTTTTCCTTTTTTTTTTCTCTGCCATCTGATCCTAACCAGACTTGGCAATCCCCATTTTTCCTCTGGGGTCTCAACTACCTCCTGAAGGTAGTTAGGGTTCGATTGTAACTGATTCCACAGTTACTAACCATGATTAATCATAAGCTCAGTTCAAATAGTACTAACACAATTGTTTTTAATTAACATAAAATTAATAACAGAGTTATATATACCTTTTCAAATAAATTCTTTGTTCATAATTACTTTTACTATTTACTAACATTAACTTTTCACGAGGGGTGTTACATCTCCCCCTCCTGAAAGTCTACATCGTCTCGATGTTGCTGTTCATCCAAAAACAGTCTGGGATATGTATCCCTCATCATTTGTTCATCCTCCCAGGTGGCCTCTTCAGGTCCAAAGTGCTGCCACTGCACTTTAACCTAGCTGATGACCTTTCTCCGCAGCTCGACTCTTCTCCGATCTAATATGTTCACTGGTTCGACCAGGAACTCTCCTTCCGGTTCCACCTGAAACACATGACAATCAGATCAACTGCTTACAAGTATTCTATTTCAGTTTACATTATATAACAGTCTTCCTTACCTGAATGTCCTGCCAACTTATTATATGCCTAGGATCATACACATATTTCTTTAAAACTAATACATGGAAGACATTATGAACCCGAATATGGCTGGGTAGGGCTAGCTGATAAGCTACCGGCCCTACTCGTGCCAGAATTTGGAATGGTCCACAAAAACGCGGTGCCAATTTGGCACAAGCATTCCATTGGAGGGTACTTTTTCTAGCTCGAATTCTGATGTACACATGTTCACCCACTTGGTACTCTTTAAATGTCCTCTTCCGATCTGCAAAATTCTTCTGCCTGTCTTGTGCCATCTTTAGATTAGCTCGAACTTTTTTCACCATAACTTCCATTTCTTCCAACATCTTAGGACCCAGCAAGAATTTGTCCTCCGGTCCACCCCAACTAGAGGGTGTGCGGCATTTCTGGCCATAAAGTACTTTGAATGGGCTCATCTTCAAGGATGAGTGATAGCCATTGTTATAGGCGAATTCCACTAGGTGTAAATACTCCTCCCATCGCGTAGGTTGCTGCATCACATAAGACCTCAGCATGTCCTCCACTACTTGATTCACTCGCTCAGTCTGTCCGTCAGTTTGTGGATGATATGCGGTGCTGAAGCTCAATTGAGTTCCTAGACCTTCAAATAAAGTCCTCTAAAAAGCTGAGGTAAACTTAACATCGCGATCAAATATTATTACTTTCAGCAACCCATGAAGTTTAAATATATTTTGCATAAAAATGTTTGCGATTTGAGCTGCACGATAAGTGGATTGAACCGGTATAAAGTAACCTGACTTGCTGAGTTTATCCACTACCACCATTATAGAATCATTGTTCTTTTTGGATTTCGGCAAACCGGTGATAAATTCCATGGTTATGGTCTCCCATTTCCATTCTGGTATGGGTATTGGTTGTAGTAATCCTGCAGGGTGATGATGTTCAGCCTTCACCTATTGACACTCCAAACAGCACGCCAAATATTCTATAACATCTGTCTTCATGCCTGGCCAGTAATACTCCTTCCTTAGCGAGGTGATTAATTTCTGGTAACCAGGATGTCCTGCATAAGGACTTCTATGATTTTCATCCAAAATCTTTTCTTTAATACTGCTGTGATTGGGTATATAAATCTTCTTTTGATAACACAAAATTTCGACTGCATTCAAGGTGTAACCTTGTTGTTTTGAACGGGTATCTGAATTCTACACCAAATGTTTCTTTTGCAAATAAATCTGATCTTGCGCTACAGCCTCCTCAATCTCTTTGTCAAGGGTGGACCATCCTTGACTAATACCAATCTCATAAATGCAATGCACTTTTCGGCTCAGTGCATCAGCTACTCTGTTCTCCTTTCCCTTTAAGTGTTTGATTTCGAAATCGAAATTTCCCAAAAAGTCCACCCATCTTGCTTGTCTTGCATTTAAAGTGGGTTGACTAAAGTAACTAGTTAAGCTGTGGTGATCCGTCATTAACAGAAATTTCCTCCCTACCAAATAATGGCGCCACATCTTCAAGGCATGGATCACAGCGGTTAATTCCAAATCATAGGCAGAATATTTCTGCTCATGTTCTTTTAACTTTCTGGATTCATAGGCAATCACTTTACCTTCCTGCATTAGCACTCCACCCACACCCTCCTTACTGGCATCTGTGAAAACTACATACTCCTTTTCGGGATCTGCCACACACAACACAGGTGCTGTGGTAAGTAAATGTTTGAGCTGTTCGAAACTCCCTTGACAGTCTGCTATCCATTTAAACACTTTTCCCTTCTTTTGCAAGGAGGTAATAGGGTAGGCAACTCTAGAAAAACCTTCTACAAACCTCCGGTAATATCCAGCCAGCCCCATGAAGGATCGAATATCTGCTACATCCTTGGGTGTAGGCCATTCCATTATAGTTTTAATCTTTCTGGGGTCCACAGCTATACCTTCCTTCGTAATAATGTGGCCCAAATACTGGATCTGTTCTTTATAAAAATCACATTTGCTGAATTTTCCATATAACTGATGCTCCCGTAATGTCTGTAACACTATCCTCAAATGTTCCTCATGCTCCTTGATATTCCGGGAGTATATAAGTATATCATCAATGAAGATCAATACAAATTTGTCTAGGTACTGATGAAATACACTATTCATCAAACACATGAATGTTGCAGGTGCATTAGTTAATCCAAAAGGCAGTACCACAAACTCGTAGTGTCTGTAATGAGTACGAAAAGTTGTCTTGGCTATGTCCTCATCTTTGATTCTGATTTGATGGTAACCCGATCTTAAATCGATCTTTGAGAAGATTGTCGCCCCCTTTACCTTATCAAACAGCTCGTCAATGCGGGGTAGTGGATATTTGTTTTTAACTGTTAGTTTATTCAATTGTCTATAGTCTATGCACATTCGCAGAGTCCCATCTTTCTTCCTCACAAATAGCACAAGAGCTCCCCAAGGAGAGACACTGGGGCGGATATACTTCTTTTCCAGCAGCTCTTGCAGTTGCATCTTTAACTTAGTTAACTCCAGCACACTCATCCGATAAGGTGCTCGGGACACTGGGGCTGCTCCAGGTATCAGATCAATGGTGAAGTCTAAATCCCTTTTGGGCGGCAGCCCCGGAATTTCTTCAGGAAATACATCTGCAAAATCTTGCACTACTGGTATATTTTTAACAGTTGCAACCTTATCCACAGAATCTGCGAACCCCACTTGTACTGCATACATCTGGCACTTCTTCCGAATACACTTAACAAGCTGTGAGGCTGTGATCGGCCGAATCTGCACTGGTTTCTAGATGCCTTGAATCTCCTTTCCCACACCCAGTTCATCTCAGTAAGAGACTGTTAATTAATTACAAACCATCGTCGTTCCAACCAGTCCATTCCTATCAGTACATCATAGGAACCAAGAGGGAGTACGTTTAATTTAGTTGTTATTGTTTGGCCAGCTAACCTTAATGGACAGTTGCTGACTTTAGTTAGTACTCGTCTTTTGGCCCCAGTGGCCAGTTGTACTAGCCAAGGGCTTTTAAATTTAGTAGTTTGCAAACCACAGCTTTCCACAACTTTGGGACTTATATAGCTTAAAGTAGCTCCTGGATCTATTAAAATAGAAACAGTTCGATCAAAGATCTTACCTTCAAACTCTATCATTGTTGGCTGGTAATCAGCTTGTCGATCCTCCAGTGCTGCATTTATTCTGGGCATAGATCGAGCCACATCTCCTACTGTTGAAGCTTCATAGATCTGGGACAACTGATCGTTGTCCTTCCGATGAGGGCAGTTTCTAACATAATGGGGTCCGCCACAACCCCAACACTGAACAGGTGGCCGAGCTGAGCCTTCATTGTCCAATCTAACTTGCTGTTCACTATATTTGGATTCTGCAGGAGGCTTGAATCTGTTCTAATTTTTAGTTGGATTTTTAGTATTGGCTCCTTTCGAGAATCCTTTTTGAAAACTGCTGCGTGCTCCCTTACTTCCCATAGGCATTTTACTGCCCCGCTTATCTGTCCAACGCTTCCCAGAATTTTCTCCTTTTGATTTGTTTTGCTGATAACACAGTCTTGCCTTCCGAATTGCTTCATCCATCGTCTTCGGATTATCGAACTCTATCCTTTCTCGCATTGTCAGAGGTAGGCTACTAACAAATCTTTGTACCTTAGCCTTCTCCTCACGAATATAGGGCACGTAACGAAGCAGGGATGTGAATTTAGTTACAAACTCGTCAATGGTCTGCTGTCCAAGCCGCAGATCATGAAATTCTCGCGCTTTTTCATCATAAAAGCGTTCTGTCAGATACTTCTCCTTGAAATATCTTTGAAACATTTCCCAGGTCACATCTTGTTCACTCACTCCTCGCACCATCTTGACCTCCTCCCACCATAGCGTGGCTTTGGCCTGCAGCTGGAATATAGCCAGCCTTGCCTTAAGATGATGATCATATTCATACACTTGAAAATACTTATTCATATTAATTAGCCATGCCTCTGTAGCTTCTTCTGATTCCCCATCGAAATGAGGTGGTTTAATCTTCCAAAACTCCCCTTGTAGTTCCATCCGGGGTCTTTTTGGGGTTTGGTATTCAGAAGCATTGACAGACTTCTCTCCTCATGTCTCCGCTCTGTCCTCTGCTTCTTCTTGTTCAGTATGATAGCTCTGTTCATCTGTTACCCATGGTTGTTCGGGTCTCGGATGTGACTGCTGTTGATGTTGCTTATCAGATAAGCTTTTTAGAATCCTCTCCTGTTCTACATTTAATCTTGCGTTATCCGCACGCAGTTGGGCCATTTCGTCCTTTAGCTCCTGAACTATCCTCATTAGAGTTGAATCAGTATTGCGGCCTGCTGCTCCCAATTGTACCCAAAGCTCAGGATTTCCCTGAGGTTGTCCCATGTTGTCAGGTGGTTCCAGATTTCCATAAGGAGCACTATTTGCTCTCCTCATTCTGCTACTACCTGCTTAAGAATAACTCATTAACAGATATAATTTATCTTTAGCGTATTCTGAACTTTTATCATGATACTATTCATATTTATTTTACTGTAATTTTGAAATTTTCCCAAAGGTCACAGAGTTGTAAACCTTGGGCTCTGATACCAATTTGTCACACTTCCAACAATTTTTTTTTTTTTACAACAATATTAACTCCTTTTACATATGGTTCCTATATTCATAATTACATTCGAATGGTTACCTTAATCATAATCATTGATTTATCAACACAATTCCAATTATGCTACAAACATAAGAAATGTAGTCAATAGATATCAATTGAGAGTTCATGGTATATTCATGCGTTGACTGTCTACGTGTACATATAAACGCTGTAATGGTGACACATATATTTATAATGTTAACCCGGGAACCCGTTAGTTGCACAATTGGCACTGTCAGTGTTAATGGCATATTTATGAACTCAATTGTAAAACTCTGTTTTCCATATCCCGAGATATCGAGGTTGATAGACTGTCTGGCGTTTATATCCTCGATCCAATTGGAGGATTTCCCGTCGTCCATTTGTAGAGATGAAGGGCAGATGGCAAGCTGCCATGTGCGCCCTGAACTCTAAGGTCTACGGTCATGACTCCTCGGGCTGGCCAATTTCGCGCCCGAAGCTCACCAAGGGTCACCGAGAATCAAACGGATACCAGTGATTTACTGCAGATCGAGGGTTATGATCCATGCCACGAACCGGTAATACTATGGAGCTATTTATGTGTCTGTTTGTTCTTCCGGGTGACCTTAACTCTCATTTCCTTGATTCTGCATCACCACAACACTATAGTCTTGACCCTGTCGACATTTCTTCTGTAGTCGACTGCAACACCCTTTAGCCTCAGACATGCCGCCCCTGCCATTCGGCTCGGCCTCATCACTCTTTGAAGTTATCGGCATTCAGGATTACACGACACCAGGTTCGACTTACGGTGAGTATTAATGTTTTTTTTATTTCTTTGCTCCTTGCATTCTTTCATGGGTTTACGCCAGGGTTTTTCCTGTTGCTAAGACGGCTAATGTTCTGTACAGGTAGTGCATCGATTCGCCATAAGGAGCAAGGGTTCCTCTATTAGCTGCCTCGCCCATTGTTAGGTAAGTATCAAACACTTATCACAGCCATGTATACAGGGTTTTGTTTAGACAAAGGCTGAGTTTCTTTCATTCCCTTGGCAGGGATACCGGGTAGTAAATCTCGGGTCTGTCCCCTGCACAAGCTCAGGGTCTTCCCTGAAGGCATTTGGTTTCTAGTATTTGTTAAAATATAGGGTTTGTATCACAGCCGTCTGGTCATTTGCTTTCATTGAACTGTTATAAATTTACTGTTCGATGTTTTTAGTATAAATCTATATCGTTACCGAATTCCTATTGTTTTTACTTCAGTTTAGATGGGTAATATGTTTGCCATTCGATTTCGACTTGGATGCCTCCATTAGCCGAGCACAAGCTCCTGCTAGAATGGTTTACCAAATCGGGGTTTTGTCGGCTAGAACTGACTGAGGGAGCATATAACCCTGGTTACCATTGCTCTGCCCTCAGCATCCATTCTTATTGATTATGTTATGAATAGCGAATGTATATTCTTTTTATTCAGCTCTCGCATAGCATCTATATGGTAATATAGGACTGTTATGATGGAATCCGGTTTTGCTAGCCCTCTTTGAGTTTTCCTTACGGGCTACTAGACCAGGGGTTCTACGTATAACAACACTATTTTATTTTATGATATATTTCACATTTTGTCATGAGTTTGGTTAGTTGGATGATCACGTCGGGTTCGTCTTGTGATGTATGTCATAATGTTACATATATACTACAGTCTTTAGCAAAGAACTTATAAATAAATTATGTTTCGATTCTCTGTGCACAAAGCTATCTAGGTTCTTTTTCTCAATTCTTGAACATAAATCCAGGGTTTACCACAGTGTTCTTTATTAATGACTTTCTGCTGTTGCTGAAATGATTGAGCTATTTATTTCTATTTATGTTCTTATTTCGAGTATGGAATGCAAGTTCTTTCGTATGGAATTTTCATATTCTCTCCCTGTCGAATGCATGTTATTTCATACTCTGTCTATAATACGGAAGCTAGTTTCTTTCTTGTTTTCTATTAAAAAGGAACAGTTATTTCAATCTCTGTCTAAAACACAGAAACTAGTTTCATTCTTGTTTTCTGTTGAAAAGAACAGTTAGATGTCTTTCATCTATTTCTATTTTTCTCTACACAGAATAATACCAAGAATATTTCAGTAGATTTATGCATTATAAGCCGTACCTGCTTCTCTGCAAACCTACTTGTAATGCTTGCCAATCCACCCGTCCGTAGGAAGAGTTCTTATTTGACCTTCCACCCCCAAGCACTTGCAGGTCCTCTCAACTGCAATTACACTGGTCTCGCCAGTAAACGCTATCTGATCCTAACCAGACATAGCGTACATAGGAAAATTCCTTTCCTCTTATGCCATCTGATCCTAACCAGACATAGCATGAACATTTTTCCTTTTTTTTTTCTCTGCCATCTGATCCTAACCAGACTTGGCAATCCCCCTTTTTCCTCTGGGGTCTCAACTACCTCCTGAAGGTAGTTAGGGTTCCATTGTAACTGATTCCACAGTTACTAACCATGATTAATCATAAGCTCAGTTCAAATAGTACTAACACAATTGTTTTTAATTAACATAAAATTAATAACAGAGTTATATATACTTTTTCAAATAAAGTCTTTGTTCATAATTACTTTTACTATTTACTAACATTAACTTTTCACGAGGGGTTGTGACAGCATCTCCAAGTATCATCACTTCAAAGCCGATTAAAGTTAATATGAATACCTTGTTTCATCTTAACGCTATTTTGATAGTCCATCACTATCTGTCATGAGGGTATAGCTTTTCTTATTGCAATTTTGTTCGTTGTGTCCATCTAACAAGTTCCCTCCCCCTGTAATCAATCTTATCCTATGAGACATTGGCAAGCATAAGTGGACCTACGCTCCACAACAAAACATTTTGAAGGTAATTACCTCTGAATCCTTCCATAGCCGGAGCCTACACCTTTGAAAGATTTCTAACAAAATTTGATTCTTCTTCTCTTCTGACACGTGTCCTGACCTCATAGTACTCCCTTTGCCCTGAAAGCCTGAAGCAGCTAACTCTCTTGTTTGATGGACCTCCTTTCCTCATGTTCAATAAGAAGTTATAATTCCGTGCAGCTGTGACATTTTGTAAGGTTTTGGTAATCTCCCTTTTCTTCTATACAGAGAACTTAGAATTCAAATCTCGAGGTACAACCAGATCTAGAAACTTTGTTCAACCACAACACCTCTTTTAATTGTCTCCCCAAATTTCATACAATTAACAATCTCAATCCTACACGAGAAAAGAAGTTAGCCACAAGCTTCATCATTTAAATACATCTTGAGATTTTCATACTGAATCCTGAGCGTTTGAAGTTTTGCTCGTTTTACCTGATCATCTCCTTCATAGCTCAGAACAATCTTGTCCCATATCTCTTTTGCGGATTTAAACTGCATTACCTTGACAAATTCTGATTGAGATAGGCATCCTAATAGAGAATTGACCGCCTTTGCATTTGTTTCACATTTCTTCTTCTCAGCCGGATTTGCAGGAGTTGCTAATGAAAAAGTATACCATGTATCTATGATATCCCAGACTTCTGTACCAAGAGATTGAAGATAGGCAGTAACTCTTACCTTCCAATATACGAAGTTTGTCCCATAAAAAATCAGTGGCCTGATTGATGCTTCCTTCTCGTAGTTGCTCATAATGATAGATATTCCTTCAAGCGATCAAGCTTCTTCTGAAGGACCTGCTCTGATCCCAATTGTTGGAAATAATACTAAGAGGGGGGCTGAATCAGTATTATCAAATTCTTTTCAATATGTCTTCCTGGTTTATAATTAATTTAATCCTCAGATATTGATCATTAACTTGTATGTCAGTACCATATAATAATGAGCATGAAACAAGAAAAACAAATAGTCACACCAAAGAACACCAGATATAAGGTGGAAACCCAGTGTGGGTGAAAACCACCTGCTACAATATGTCTCTATCTTCTTTCAATTAGAAACTTCTTTTACAATGATTTTTTACTGGTGCAGTCCTTTACAAGTATGCAGGCTGCAACCTACAGAGAGCTACAACTCTCTCTCATTTTTCAGTCTCTCCTGGAAGGGAGCTACAACCCCCTTAGCTCTTTTACTTCTCTAAGGACAACGTTTCATGAATTTTCAAACTGGATCCAAGAAGATCAAATAATATGCAAATCACCCAATCTCCTTATACAATCAATGAATCACCCAACTCTTTAGAATGCTGTAAAAACAAAAGTAATACAAGAAAACTAAACCCAGAATTCTGCAGAAATAGATAAAAGACAGTCAACAAATGTTTCAAGATAAGTCCGCAACTTCACCAAGAGGGGCCTGCGAACATCCGCAACTCTTCTCAGTCTAAACTGCGTAGATCTGCACTGGTCGTTCTTCTGCTCTGTGTACTTTTGATCAGACCCGCACCTTTAATGTCTGACTGATAGCGTACCCCCGCATTGTGCCTTCTTCTGCACTGCGTACCTCGCACTTCTCCTTCTTCTGTGTTGCGTTTCGCCTGCATTGTTTCTTCTTCTGTGTTGCGTACCTTGCACTACGCCTTTTTCTGCTCTGCATACCCCCGCACTGCGCCGTCTTCTGAGCTGCGTACCCCCGCACTCACGCTGTGGATCGCCTGCGAACTTTTGATTGGGGCCAAATTAACAGTCCTCCAATGTGCCACAGTCAAGTCAGATCCACAGATCTGTTCATGCGCCCGAGAGATCACGACTTATCAATAGATTCGACTTAAGTTTTCTCCTTGATTTAGATCTAGCCTTTAAAACCAATCACCCAAAATTTCAGATCTTAAGATATTCAAATTTCACAAGTATCTAGCCAAGAGATCTACTTTCCTTTTTATAAGCAAGCTTTTCACAATACCATGGTCCAAAACCATAATAACACAATACCATGAACCCAATACTTGGGATCAATACTTTTAGATGCAATACCATATACCAAAACCATAGGATCAAAAACTGTTGGACTAATACCATGAACCATTCATGAAGATTCCCATGTGCACATGCTTTTATGCATTGGAGAGAGTGAAACCGGGGTCCTCACCTGCGTGCATGTCTGCACTCCTTGGTCGATGAACCTACGGGTCCGCATCTTCTCCTAGGATTACCTGCGGGTATCTTAATTTCCATGATTTTGAGTGCCTGAACTGAGATCTGCCACTAGAGAGAGTTGCCATCAAGTACAACACCTGTGCTGTAGTACCAAACCAGAATCATAATGCCAACATTTTTATACATTTATGACCATATTCCTTTTTTGACTTTCTTGATTCCTAATTTTGATTTTTTATCTTTTTCTTTTTTCTTCCATTATTTTCTCTTTTTAAATTGTTCCTTAATTAAGAATACAGTTTATTAATATTTAACAAGTTATTAGATGTTATAGAAGAATTGAAAATTAGTGATATTTTATTATTAAATTACCATTGGGTTTTAATCGTTTGAATTTTTCTTTCCTATCTATAATATTTATTTGAATTCCTAGATTAGGATCTCCATCTCAGTCCTAATGATGAACCATAATTGAGGTTTCAAAACATGCCAATGAAATTCTTTTGAATGTGGCCTTACCGAGAATACTTTCTTGAGAAAATACAAACCACAAAAGCCTGAATTCAGAAAATATATGATTTGTCATCAACAATTGTAAGGATTGCATACTTATCTAGCGCTCCTTTTTCCTAGATCAACTTTCTTTTTGTTCTTTCACCATCTAGCATCCAGATGATCCTCAGGAAGGATCCACTAATCACATCTTCATTAGGAGGTTATAAATACTCAAATATTCATGCATGAAGGATAAGCAATAATCAAAACAATAAATTTGAACAAGAGCATTGTCATATAGAAACAACATAGTTTTAGAATAATACTTATCTTTGAAGGAAGTGATCAACTCCCTCTTGATTAAGTCTCCAAGAGTCAACGTTTCCTTCAAAAGAAATGCATAATTAGAATACCTGTCATGAGGTACCACAAGTCATCAATCAACAAAAAGACAAGATGCCTCAACTTGGCATCATCAATCGACTTTATCAGCAGCGATGCAAACACATATCATCGTTATCCCATCTAGGATTACACTGAATCTGACACAAGTGCTAGAGTATCTTCTCACTGATCAAGTTAGAGTTTCAAAACTTCAAGCCTTTATCATATCTAGGTCCTTCTTACAAACATGACTCATGGGCTTCTTCTAAACCCTAACCACTAAATCCTAATTTCTCTTGTTAGAATAATTTTTGCTTCAAACCCTATCATTTTTTTAGGTCTCCACCATATTTACTTGCTTCCATACTTAGTGTCTTCATAGGGTTGATCACAATGACTTTCCTTCAACCTCGCTATGATACCATGTTAATTTTCTATGGTATTGGTCTTTGCTTTAGATAATTGGATTACTTCTTTTACACATTATATTTACCCCATAACATCATAACATCATTAGCAGCTAAGTATAAATAACAATATCAGCAAAAATACAGTAGAACAATAAATGAACATTAGAAGAAAAGCATGCACAAAATAGAGACACCTAAATTTGGTCAGAGACCAAGGAAAAACCCCACAAGGGGGGAACCCAGAATTCAAT
>APFE030387900.1:2089-16321 GCA_000404065.3 Pinus taeda
TGGTACATCAACTTCCTGGGGTCGCGAATTGGTCGTCTTATCTCCATTTGACGCGCATGATAGCCTGTTGGAAAGATCTCTCCGAGGACTACGACGAAAAAGACGATTTTTAAACAAAAAAATCACTGGCGGTAGATTTCCCAAAAAACGTCGTTTAGGGCCTCAAAATGGCTCCAGAAGTTTAGGACTCGAAAAACTGCTAAAAATAGTAAACTGTGCTATAATTAAGGAAACTGAAAGAACTGAAAGAAGCCCTAGAGGGGATCCACGTGGAATTAGCGGGTGGCCACCAATATCCACCTGGATCAGAAGGGGCCTCATGTTTTTCCTTATAATTGGTATCTCCACATCTCCAATAGAAATCATGTTATGTGAATATGAAACTGAAAGGAAATCAACATCTTTTACCTCCTTTGTTGATTTGGAAAGAACTGATGAGGATTTCTCATCATCTGTTGTTGGTGGTTCATTATCAGCCTTGATGCATTCCCCAACTTCCTTCCTGACATAATGAAGTCCTGTCTAATAGTGTAATTCTTCTACTTTTATGGGGATGACAATGCCTTCGCCATTAATGCCCAAGCCTTTTCCTTCATACCCCATTCTCTTCAACAATTTAGAGCCAATTCCTATGGTATGATTTTCAAAAACAACGAAATCATCATCAAGAAACATACATGAATTCAGAGAATTATCATTTACCTCACATCGGTCACGCTGCATCTTTTCCAAGGCCTCATCCTTAGCTTGTAGCTATTGTAGCAAACTTTGTTTTTCCTCTTTCTATTCATGTAGAAGCATTTTCAATTCAACGTTCTCTATTTGAAAATTATGTTTGTTGTGCTTCAGTTCTTCTAGAGCCTCTTCCGTGGCTCGTACTGAAGCTGCAGTCACTCCTTTTCCTTTGTCTCTTTTTGTAGAGCTTCATACATTATTTCCACCCTTTGGGAAATTTTGAGCATGGTTTCGTACATCAGTTTTTCATCCTCTATCATTGCATGTTCCATTGTTCATGCTTACAATTCACATCCATGCAAAGACCGCTCTGATACCAAACTCGATCCAAGTTGACTCAACTCTTGGACTTAACCAGGACCCTTTGCTTTCATGAGGTCATTAGAATCGCAATTAAAAAAGCATAAACGAACATAAATGCATGCTTTAAAGAAGAAGGAACATGACAAGAATCAACAACATAATACACAAAACGTTGATAGCAAAGTTCATCCAGGAGGGACTACATCTATGGGCCCTGGTGTCAAGATGGTGTTGGTCGCTACATTAAGTGTTAGAAAGAGTGATGATGTACATGCATGTGTTTTCTCTATCATATAAGGAATATGCCCTCATGTAGGAGTGGCTCCATGAGACGTTTCATTGTAGAACTTCTCATTCAAAAAGGACTCCTACCAGTATGACATAATTTCACATATGCCAATAGTGAGCATCCCGCTAACATGGCATCGAAGGGATCTCAATTTAGACATACATGGTGACAACATGAGTATCTGATCAACATGATGACAAATGGATCACAAACAAAACATCATGAATCATGACAACAAGTACATCCCGCAGATGATTCCCTGTTACATAGAACAAGAATCATGAAACAAGTAATAAAACAAGATCCCACATCAAACATCAAACAAGGATCCGTGGAACACAATGCATCTCATAGAAAAATTAAGTACATGAACACACTGCATATACCTCACATATTAGGGCCATATAAAGAAAAGGATGTCAAACTACTGAAGCTAGCCGTACCATCAATCTCGTGGCATCGAATCTCATGGAATGACTACTCGCACGTTGAATGCTGACACCTGCACTCCACTTTAAAAAGTTGCCAAAAAGGAAATGAACAAATGGAAAATCTAAATGCACCAATAGATTTGTGGCATTGGATAGGGTAAAATCGACTGTCAAATTTCTGAATTCTGAGAAAGTTGAAATCTGGGGCTATAGGAATATTTTAGATTCCCTCCAGATTCCTCAAAGATTCACTCCTCTAGGTCATCTGAAGATCTGCTACTCAGATCAAAATTCTGATTGTGCCATCAGGATCGTGTCACTGAGAGGTGTAAGATCGACATAAAATTTGTCCAATTTGAACACTGACAAAATTTCGCCCTGCTGGAAATTTGGCTCAATCATGGTTTTGCTTGCTCTTTTCCTAGGTTCATTATTCCGCCTACAAATTAATTGATTACAAATAATACGTCTTGATTTCGGCACTCCCATTGGTCTCCTTTCCATGCCTTCCTTTCCCACTCATAAAAAGGGGTTTATATAAATTTCCCAGGTGGAAATACCAATGAAAAGGGTTGTTGGCCTAGTGGCTAGGTTTGACACATTTGTTGGAGGTGGTTCTTGGTTTGAATCCTTGCAGAATGAAATTTAACATATAAATGTTCTTTTTAGATAGAGTGCGGTTTTGTTTTTAAACAGCATGCGGTTATTTAAGTTTGGGTTGACCATTAAATATTTGGGCACATTTAATTTTTAAATGGAGCGGAGCTTGGTTATATTAATGTGGTTGGTTGGGCCACCCATGGAGCATGTTGGCCACGTGACCAAGCAAGTTCGATTCCCACCAGCCCAAATATATATATGATATACTTAAATGGTCACTGTCAAGTTTGGTGGATGGGGCGTGGGCCGGGTCTACCGGAGATGGCCCACCCACAACGCTAAAATAAATGTTTAATTTTTGTAATGTTGGTGGTTTGTTGGGGGTCAACATGGGTCATAGTCCGTCGGCCATATTTTAATTTTAATATTTGTTATTTCCTAATCCGATGGGGGTGGCAGGGGTCATCGCTTGCCACCCAAATAATATATATATTTTTTATTTTATAAAACCAAAACATTTTCTTCAATTTTTTCTAATATAAAGGATATTAGAAAAATTAACGATCCAACAAATTCACCTGCTTTTAGGAGCTATGTTTCATGCGCCGAGGTCGGACAAATTTTAGGACACTTAAACTTTCTCCACTGCCCAACATTGACCAAAACATTGACTGGCTCACTCTCCCTCGTACGAGCTCGTATTTCAGCATCGTTCGCACCATTGGAATCAGGGCGACAAGCACTTTGATTGGATGTTAACTTATTCGAATTTATGCCACTTTGAATTTCGAGCCTTTTTATGAGTCCTCTGGGACTTCTGCCTATGTCTGGAGCCACCTTGACCAGCCCTCCATCTCTATATTTATCTCTTTCTATCCCTTTGTCACTCTCTCTCCATCACTCCCTCACCCTCCATCACTCCCTCCCCACCAACATTTCTTCTACCCACTCCTCTCTCTATTTCTCCATATCTCTCTCTATCTCTCATTCCATCCTCATACCACTTTCTCTCACACTACATCCCTCCCTCTCTCTTTCCCCCTCATCCTATATTTCTTTATCCCTCCCTCCCCTCTAACTTTCCTTATATCCCCCCCCCACTCTCTCTCACACATTCACACATACACACACTTTTCCACCCCCTCTCCCTCTCATCCTCTATTTCTCTATCCCTCGCTCCTCTTCCACTTTCTTTCTATCCCCCCCTCTCACTCATACATGCACACACACTCCTTCCTCGTCACACTTTCTCTCACAATCAAACCCCTCATCCTCTCTTACCCCATCCTCTATTTCTATATCCCTCTCTCCCTCAGATAGTATGTTCTTGAACAAAACTCCTCTCTCTCTCTCTCTCTCTCTCTCTCTATTTATCCTTCCCCTCCTCTACCTTTCTCAATATCTCTCATTCACTTGCCCCATGCCATATCATTTTCTCTCACTCTTACTCTTCCTCCCCCTCCACTCTCTCTTTCTCTTTCTATATCATCTCCCTACATTACTCTCACTCACACAGTGTCTCTCTCTTTCTCTCTTAGAATCACTCATTCATGACATCCCCATCCAACTTTGTATCTTTCTTCCTCCATATTTCAACAGCAAGTATCTCCCATCCCATCCCCTCGTCACCCTCTTTCCTTACCTCTCTCACTTTTTAGACTCTCAGTCACTTTCTATCCTCACTCACCAAATCATTCTCCCCCACCCTGTCCTCTTTCTCTCTCTCACTCGGCTCATCTATCCCACCCTCTGTCACCCTCCCCACCATTCAAAACCCCAATCAACCATTTTTTGTCTTTTAAAGTCACTAGGTACATGAACAGGTGCTATCCATACCACAAGAAATCAACATACATTTTTTAGGTGAAGAAAACGCACATTATTAACATGCAAACAATTTTTTTGATTTAAATTTTCCCAATAGATATGCTACGTGCACAGAGACTTTGTTACTTCACATATAGATTTGAGATTATTGACCTGGAAATTGGGCCATCAAATTTTGAAAAAAAAACACATACATATCTTTACCTTTGACATTATTTTTCTATGAGTTAGAGAAATTATTTTTCCATGAAACTATATAACCATATAGAGTTCACTTTGCATATAATGATTAGTTGAGGAAATTAAAATTTACAATCCAAAAATAAAAAAGGAATGCCTGATAATCGTATTACCCCTCTCAGTTGCATTGATGGAAGTCTTTGTAATCTCAAGGATATAATGACTTTTATAATTTGAAATAAAAGATAAAGAATTACAATTAGAAAGGTTTTTGTCAAAAATTCCATCATTTATATAATCAAAGTTGCATCATGGAAATAACATGCATTATATTTTAGATGAAATTTAACATACTAATGTTAAGAAAATAAAAATTATCATTATTAAAAACAATTTCTGTAAATACAATTTATATATTGGGAAGCCAACTCATATTCTTATATTTCATTATATTACGCCATCTTAAAATTCACTAGTTAAGTACCTATAGTTATCCTATCCCTCCAAGTTTAAATATATTTTTTTCCCAATTCTGTATAGCTACTAAAGCATCATCAAAAACCTGCACCCACTAAAACTTATTTCTAATTTTAATGTTTTTCCATTGTTACATGATGAAATTATTTTTAATTCTAAATTTATATCTTTTTTAATTTTAATATTTCAAATTTTAAACGATATTAGTGTATATACATTTTAGATATGAATCTAACAAACTCTAAAAGGGTAAAATCTCTTTAGGTGTTAACAACTTTTAGAGTGAAAAACATGAAAAAATGCTTACATATGGAGAGATATGATCCTTTTTGTCCATTTTTCATTTTCTAAATGTTATATTTTAATACATAAATGAATTAAACTCATTGAAAATCCTGATGGACACTTTGACTATGTAGACTACATATCTTAAACTTATAATGCTAACTAATTTTTACTATTTTGAAAAATGTTAAAATTTGACAAAATTGTAGAATAATGAACATATTTGAAATGTTTTAACCATACTAAACTATTTCTATAGTTACATTATATAATATATGTGATGTTCTTTTATAACAATATAGAATATATACATAGTTGACAGTGGAAAGTTTACTTAACATGAGCATTGAAAAATTTTATTCACACTTTACATTGGCCACACAAAAATATTTTTTTTGTTATTATTATATTTTTAAATGCAAATTAATATTACTTAACTATAAATATTAAAATATTTTATTTATAATCTATAAAATTTTGCTTTATAAACAAATCTTAAAATTACATATTATTTTTATAGAAAGTAAATGATACACATATGCTCGTATTATTTTAAAATTAACTTTTTTATTTTCAATACACCTTTTTATTATTAAAATATTTGTTATGGTTTTATATATAATACTAATAATTAATAATTTGAATATTCAAATAATTTATTTATGTTCTATAGTGAAATTTTTTAAAAATATAAGACATTGTTTAAAATATTATACATCTTTCTTATACTCAAAACTTAAAATATAAAGTCATTTTACTTTTAATTACCATATCTCTATCTAAAGTCGATAAAAAAATTATGTTATTTTATATCCCCATCAACATATTTCTTTTCTTTTATACTTGAGAGTGAAAGTAGACATTTTCTTCAAAATTTTAATATTATGATCAACATGATAAGAATGAAATTAGTCTCGTTTTTTATTACTTATAATGAAAGTTAATAAAAATTGTATATTCATTTTAATTTTTCGATTATAGTTCTTAATGTTTTTGTAATTTAGATACGTTCATTTCATGATTGGGAATAAAACAAATTACACCTCCCTTGAATGAACATCCACAATTGGATCAATTGGCTAGCAGATCTGCGATGTAGAGGTAGCCACCAAGCCCTCCTATCACATCAAACGGTGTACCCTCTTGTGCATAAAAGGAATTACACCTCGGATTGTAAAATAAATGAGTGAGATGGAAATTTTGTTCTTTGTTTGACACACCTAATGGCTGTGAACGACCCTCCATTTTAAATTTACAAAAGAAACTAACTCTATGAGAAAATATATATTTAAATATGTATGTTCGTTTGATTTGGATTTTATTTAATCAAATAAAAGAAACTAGGAATTTGAAATAAAAAATAAATTAACTTGAAAAAATTTATTAAAACGATTTAATAAATGTTATTAATATTCCTCGCGGTGATAATGGCAATTTAAGGGTCTTTTCTAATGCTAAGCTTGTCACCTTATGGTTAGAAGAAACATTTATGGAGGTGGACGATAGATTTAGAATTGGAAATATTGTTGGAAAATTCCCTTGCAGTTGTGTAAGATTTTACTTGGGCTTTGGGTTATTAAAATCAAATGTTTTGTAGTAGTTGGGTGGTTTTGTCCTTTGAGTTAATACAAGGTCTTAGTCTTGCCTTGCGTATTGTGAAGTTCAAGGATGTATGCAGTTAAGTTTAGGGAGGAGATCATAGCTCCTTCTTTGTCAAATTCAAAGTGTGTCTCAAGTTGTGTTCAATTACATGGAGGTATTGTGACGACTTATCTCATTGTTTCCTTCGTTATATCAGCTTTGGGTCCACTCTTCTTTTTTGTTCTTTGGAGGTAGTGGCTCACATAGAAGGTGCTAAGACTTGGGTCATGCTTGTTCAATGACACTGAGATAAAAGGGGAGGAGAAAAAGAGGAGGTGGTGTGTGTGCCATGCATGGGCAGCATGGTGCTCAACTTTTTCCCCATCACTTGATCCCCACAAGTTTTAACATTGTTCCACCACAACCCTAGAGGGGAATATGCAAGTCGGAGATAGAGGTCAACATAGAGAGAATCATTTTCAAATTCAGAATTGATGAAGGACATGTCAACTTGTGTTCTCAAACCTACGTTTATGAAGGGCACGAAGAAGTAATCTCTCAATTTGATGGCTGTCCATTGGTAAATGAAGACTGTCCATGGCCTAGTCTTGAGGAATAAACATGTGGAGAGTATAAAATCTTTACTTTTCTAGACGACATCACAAGAATATTAAGGAATAAAAAGTTTTGTTTAGACATATTCAAGTCTTGACTTGCCCATCTTGATAGTCATATTCCATGTGAATTTGGTGGCAGGGACCTGATGGATCCTCTTAGATCTAGTGGAAGGCCTCTTGCTATTATTTCTTCATTTGAGAATGATAAGAAAATGCATTAGGTTGAACAGTGGTATGGGGAATCTTCATACTACACTGAATCATAATTTTGTGTGTCTCTTCAACTAATTTTTTCATGATGGCTTCTTTAGCTATCTTTTAGTTCATTTTCTAGCCTTTTTGGTTTACAAAATATTGGTTATGTTTTGGTTTGGATATGTAGTTGGGTATCAAAGGTTGCCTTTTTTTTATTAATGAAATAGTTCTAGGAATGTCCCTTTCAAACTTAAAGCTTAGAGCTTTGTGGGTTAGTTTTTTGTATGTATGTATGGCTACATTAGCATGGGACTTCAAAAAATTTATTATGCGAGGTTATGTTAGTGACTAGCGAAATATGGGGATTTGGTGTATTAGTTTCTATGGTTCTGAGCTTCCCCGCGTAATGGTGATTGTGATGTTTTTTTCAATATCCAAGAATCCTCCACGTGTTGTTTGGATATCTATGTAACCTCATGTATTTTAGATTTCTCATAATATAAATGCATTATCTTAACAAACAAAGAATACCATTAATATTAGTTATTTTCATTATTTTCAATTTAATCAATTTTTACAAAAAAAAAAAGTACGAAAGAAGATGAAATAAAATAGGAAATATGATATTATTCAAGATAATATTTCTCAAATTAAATATCTCTTTAAAAACAATTAAATAATTCGTTAAAAAATAGTTGATGAAATAAAATATGTTATTGTACCAAGAGGTGCTTTACAATTCAATATTGCGATATCTGGTTATCTTGTAGTGGTACTTAACCTGAAGAAATGAAGCATTAAATCAGTAGATAATAATAAAACAACATAATTTCAACTCATGTACTCCAACATTTACATAAAAAGAATAATAATAATAAAATATAATTTTGTCTTCTTTAAAAATGTAGTAAAAGTAAAAAGTAATAGAAATAAAAAATCAATTCAATTATGTTAGTTACATAATCTATTTCAGTTTTTATTGAGGAATGTGAACCATCATAGAGAGTCTAAGAGACATTGGAAGTTAAAACCAAAGGCCACAAGAAATATATTAATTTGTATACCATCTGAGTAAAAAAAGAAATATGCACTTTTCTAATACATTGTTCATTTTCAAGAGTTGTATGGGAGCATTGAAAACTCATGCATGTCCCTATGTATGTAATTTTATCTATTTCTTCTCATCAGAATTTCCACCCTTGACCATTTCACTTAAATTAATTTTTTTACTTTCAATTATGTCTATAGTTGATATTGGAATAAACTAGTATTGTGAGCATTCAAATAATTTTTTGATGTTCTATAGTGAAACATTTTTAAAATGTATTATACATAAGAATTAAATGTATTATACATATTTCTGAGCTCTTTTACATTTAATTACATTATCTCGATCTAAAATTGGTAAAAACAGATCATGTTATATCATATCCACATTAACATATTTTATTTATACTTAGAGTAAAAGTAGATATTTTCCTCATAATTATAATATTATCATGCTATATAGCAATAGGGAAAATATTAATTCTTTATATTTATTATAATAAAAACTAATCGAACATGTATATTAATTAATTAGATATCATTTTTGGGATTCAACTGCGTTAAGTAACTCATTCACGTATAACCATTTCCATGCGAGGTAGTTGTAACTGACTAATTTCTCATGATTTTCGAATAGTTCACTTAGCACTCATTGCATCGGGTGATGCTCACACGGGTGCAAAAGTGGGATTCAATCTAGTGAAATGAATCACATAGCATCAATCATCACTTCCTGGGCTTGCACCCAGTAACCAGGACTTCCCAAGAGGTCACCCATCCCAGATCGCCTCTGGCTCAAGCGCGCTTAACTGTGGAGTTTTCCCCACAATCAAGCCCACTTAGCTTGCTACCCCATTTGCAAAACCTTCACAAGTATTGTGCCTCATGAACCATTCAATTAGAGATCCCGTCACTCTTTTCTGAATTTAAGTATGGGGGTTTACGCAGTGCATTATATTAGATATCATTTTTGGGATTCAACTACGTTAAGTCAGTCATTCACGTATGACCATTTCCATGAGAGGTAGTTATAACTGACTAATTTCTCATGATTTTTGAATAGTTCACTTCGCACTCATTGCATCAGGTGATGCTCACAGGGGTGAAGAAGTGGGATTGAAACTAGTGAAATGAATCACATAGCATCAATCAGCGCGCTTGAGCCAGAGGTGATCTGGGATGGGTGACCTCCCGGGAAGTCCTGGTTACTAGGTGCAAGCCCCGAAAGTGATGATTGATGCTATGTGATTCATTTCACTAGTTTCTATCCCACTTCTTCACCCTTGTGACAATCACCCGATGCAATGAGTGCTAAGTGAACTATTCAAAAATCATGAGAAATTAGTCAGTTATGACTACCTCTCATGGAAATGGTCATATGTGAATGACTTACTTAACGCAGTTGAATCCCAAAAATGTATATTAATTTTCATTTTTCTACTATAGTCCATATTGCATTTTTTAGATAATAGTTATCTTCACTGTGGCTTTAATTTCAATATTAGACATAAAAGAAATTATACATCTCCCTCATACTAGATTGTATAATGAATGATTGAGATAGAGATTGAGTTTTTTTTCTTTATGTTATTTCATTGACCCACCTAATGGAGGTGAAAGGTTGCTCCATTTTAAATTTATGTATGTATCTAACAATAAAAGAAAATGTATGTTGAACTATGTGTGTTTGATTTTGGTTTTCTTTAATCAAATTGAAGAAACTAGGAAATTGACATAAAACTAAACTTACCAAAATGTTATTTCTATAATAATGAAGAGATCATGCAATAAATATTATTAATATTAATAAATATGTTAAAAACTAGGAGTTTGAGATAAAACATAAATTAACATAAAATTCTATTTTTAATAATATTAAAGAAATATGAAATAAATATTATGAATATTCCCCTCATGGGGTGATAATGGGAGTTTAAAAGTGTCATGTCCCTATACTATTAGTGTAGACCCTTATTGTTATTATTGCAACCCCATTATTGTATTGTCATGCCCATGTAGTCCCCATATTATTATTAGTGTTCCCCATAGAATCCCACTATTGTTATTGTTGTGCCCTTACAATATGATTGTTATTGAGGCTCTGATTATATTGTGACCCCTAAGACTCATAGGTTAATTTTGAAGTCATTTATGTATTTCTTATTTCATTTTGTGAGATGGTTTCATAACAATTGGTATCAGAGATTTTGATTCTAGGGTTTCGTTGCATCAAATAGGCCATCATGGAATTTTCACTATGAATTTTTTTCTAGAAGCTTCAAAATAAAAAATTAAAACACATTTGAGCTAAAATCTTGGTGAATCTTGTGTACAAATTTCATATCCGGTCTCGCTATATTTTCAAATATATGATCCAAGTTAGGGATTTATGAGGGTCCTAAATTCCATCTAAAACAAGTGACCTTGAAAAAATCGTCATAATTTTCTCCCCGAGCATCATATTTAAATTTCATAAAATGTGATGGAAAGATGACGAACTTTAGTTTGTTGGGTAACATTTTTAGGGCCGAAGGTGGAAATAGTGACATGTGTCACTTCATAGAGGTTTTATCTACTAAACGAGTCTATAATGAGGTCATCGTGGGAGATTTGGCATAACACTTTTTTTGAGAATCAGATCTTGATTAGATTTGTGGTATTAGAAAGAGGACTCATAGGGCTACTATGAGATGAAATTTTAGAACTTGAAGATTCGAAATTATAGATTTACAAGCATTTCAAGATCGAGCTCCTAAACATAGAAAACAAATGACTCAAATCAAGAAAATAGAAACACCTAGTAAGAAAAATTAGGTGGACGATTTGAAGATCGAAATCGAAGGTAAGATAAATGATTTTATCTATGGCATCAAAGCTAATATCGGTGGTATAAAAGAAAAATTGGAAAGAAATATGCAATATTTGAAGAAGGACATGGAAGATTTGAAGAAATACATGGAAGGTTTGAAGGAAGGTGGGACAAAGATGCTACAAGAAAGTCTTCCTAATGGTAAAAAGCTAGTGGAGGAAAATAATAATGACAACAAAATAACTGTTAATTATGATTTCATAAAATCTATCATTGGATTGAAGACCCATCATATTCCAAAGATCGATATGATGAATTTTGATGGCAAGGATACTGTCACGTGGATACTAGAGATGGAGAAATATTTTGGCCCCCATAATGTGCAAAACACACAAAATGTACATATTACAATTTTATATTTAGAGCGCAATCAATTTTCGTGGTATCGATAGCTTTGGTCTCATAAACAAATGGTCACTTGGTCCATTTCTGTGGAGTAAATGATAGCACATTATGAGGATACAAGGAACAATACCTTTTTAGTCAATTGATAAATCTCAAGCACAAGTGTTCAATGGCAGAGCACACTGAGGACTTCAAAAGATTAAATATAAGGGTAAATCATGTTTTCAAGGAGCATAGGATGGATGTCTTCATTAGGAATTTAAAGGATAACATCCAACATCAGGTTCACCTTTGGGAACTTGATTCATTATAGAAGGCATTCTGGGTGGCTATAAAGGTGGAAAGAAAAATTGTGGCAACAAGGAAGTCTACCACTCAAAACTATAAGGACAAAAGTGTTGTTGCTCCTAGCCTTCCACAACCTACAAGGTTGACACCACAACAGTTGGAGGAGAAAGGAGAAAAAGGGATTTGTTACATTTGTGATAGAAAATACACTAAAGGTCATAAGTGTGCTAAGAAGAAATTATTTTACATAGATTGTGAAGAGGAGGAAGAAAAGGATCAAGAAAAGCAAAAAAGAACAGGATATACACCATGAACCAACCCCAGAGAAAGAATAAATGGTTCTGAACATATCTTCTAATGCATTGGCACTTTATGGATATCATCCACCATCCATCATGTCATCTTTAAGAGAAAATTCTAACGTTGAAGTAGTTGAATATCACATAAAGCATCAAGAAAAAGTTCTCCAACTCTTAAAGGATAACCTCGGTTTGACGCATAATCGAATGAAACAACAGGAAAATCAACATCCCATCAAAAGAAGTTTTTATGTAGGTGACAAGGCATTTTTACAGCTACAACCATACAAAGAAATGTCCCTCCAGCAAGCTAAGAATGATAACAAATTATCACCAAAATACTACGGTCCTTACAAGGTGTTGCAAAAGATTGGTATTATGACATAGAAATTAGAGCTTCCTACATCTTTGTGAGTGCACCCAATTTTCTATGTTTCATGCTTAAATAAGGTTATATGTGACAAGCTCCCGGTTCAAACAATATTCCTAAAAATTCATGAGGAAGGAAAAATCAAAGTGGAAGTTGAAGCAGTCAGAGAATCAAGAATGTGAAAGCTATGAAATCGATCAATTTCAGAGTATCTCATCAAGTGGATGAACTTTACCACTCAATATTCTACATGGGCGGATGATAATTTTTTACAGAAGCATATAGAACTATTCATGTTTTGAGGACAACACTTTTTTGAAGGAGAGGGGCATGTTAGTTCCTATTGTGGCCACGACACCCCCCAATTTTTTTTTAACAAAATCATGGGGACCCTTTATTAAATGTCCTTGCTTGCATTAGGTCTTTTATTGCTTGTTTTGATTTTACCCTCCATTTTAGAGGAATCCCTTCATTATCGACCTTATTGCTAGGCCTTGGAGCTTTTCATTTTTTTGGATTTGATCGTGTGTTGGCATAATATTGATTATGGCCATTGCAATAACTTGGTTGATGCTTGCTTGACTGTTACCTTTAGCTAACTATCTGTCACATTCATGATAGTCACAATAAGGTGATGTGGTTCTTTCAGTGGTTTTTATCGCATTGGTTATTTATCTTCTATCCTTGGTTGAGATCTATATAAGTTGAGAAGAAATGACGTGATTTCACCTTACATTACACACTGGGCTTCATATATTGTTTACCTCATTTACTTCACTTAATACACACGTGCATTGAAAAAATATTCGCTATTTAGCTAATTTATAACAACATTATAATTGCACATTATAAATATATTATAATACATATAAAGTAATTGCAATTTTATTTTTTAATGTACATATTGTGAATATTAAAATGAAAAATAGAATAAATACATTTGTAAAAATAATTTACATGGTACAAAATCAATAAAATAACATAAGCATCATATAAATAAAAACAATACACAAATGATACAAAACACATTGTATATATAGCAAATAATTATAATATAATAATCAAAAACAAAAAATAAAACATGCATATTATTGTAAATATTACAAAATGTAGATTTGACTTTAAAATCACATTGAAACATGACACTATAGAAGACAATGATGCAATAAATATGAAAAAAAAAAAAGTGTGTTCTGATAAAAAGAGTGTATATATGATAAACCATATTCATATTTGTTGGTCACAGATGCACATCAAACAAATAAATACATAGCAGAATCAAACATGCATAGAAAGACAAGAGTTTAACGTGGTTCACTCAACCAATCTGGTCTACGTCCACACAACATAGGCATCGGCAATTTATTAATCAAACATGAGATTACATCAAGAAATCCTCACAAAAACCTCTCGCAGTCTTAGCCAACATCCGAATGATTGCCTGTTATATAGCATAGAGAATCTAACAGCCTCATTAACTCCCTCACATCAAAT
>APFE030387900.1:26987-85423 GCA_000404065.3 Pinus taeda
GGTTTCTAATATCCAAACTTGATCACTAGAAATAGGTCCCTAAGTGAATAAAGTCTTTTAATTTTTAATGTTTGGTTCATTTTTGGAAAAGCACGTCCGACAGCTGCAAAAAATCATGCAGCTGAAAATATTTTGTTTTTCCGCTTGGCGTGGCATGGAATGAGACACGAGAGCTCAGGGATAATGAATATCACAGCATGATTTGGTTTCTAATATCCAAACTTGATCACTAGAAATAGGTCCCTAAGTGAATAAAGTCTTTTAATTTTTAATGTTTGGTTCATTTTTGGAAAAGCACGTCCGACAGCTGCAAAAAATCATGCAGCTGAAAATATTTTGTTTTTCCGCTTGGCGTGGCATGGAATGAGACACGAGAGCTCAGGGATAATGAATATCACAGCATGATTTGGTTTCTAATATCCAAACTTGATCACTAGAAATAGGTCCCTAAGTGAATAAAGTCTTTTAATTTTTAATGTTTGGTTCATTTTTGGAAAAGCACGTCCGACAGCTGCAAAAAATCATGCAGCTGAAAATATTTTGTTTTTCCGCTTGGCGTGGCATGGAATGACACACGAGAGCTCAGGGATAATGAATATCACAGCATGATTATTTTGCAAAACGATTTCTATTTAAAATAGCATAATAAGTGCCACATAACCATTATCCACGGATTATGGATTGAATCCCCACATTTCTGAAACACTTCCACTCATATGAATTGCATGCAACGTCATCTTCTTGTTTAAGTGACCAATAAGATTACATCCAACTAAGAATTACAGGACCATTCACCTCAATTTTGAAATAAAAACGAACTACGTATATTTTTAAGATGAAATTTTATTCGATGCCCCGACTAATGTGGTAGAATGGTACATTGATGACAACATAATGCGATGAAACATCATATAAGTAATATATTTATCACCATTCTAAATTTAATGAATTACGATTATAAATTTAGTGGCGATGAAACTGGTTTCCATAACCGATTACCTTTTCTTTTCTTGAAGAATTTTTATGCACAATTCGGGGGACGTTGATGACAGGGGAAAAGCACCGACTGTGGTTAAAACCAATGAAGAAGCAAGAGGGTCCCGGAAACACAAGGAGTCCGCACTGAGGTGATAGAGGAAAACAAACTAAAATATTGGGTAATGGAACGAAGATCTTGGGTAATGGATCGAAGATCTTGCTGAAGAGAATAAAATTTCAACAACTTTTATGTCTTATCAGAACATAAACGAAGCTTATTATGAGTTTATTTCCAACGCATCCTCGCAATCCATAAACATAATTAGTTAATAAAAGTTTATCATGGAAGCCGAGTGGTAATTTTGAAGGCAATCTATTAGAAGCCTTCGATTGGAAAAGATATAAAAAGACATACACAAACCAAATGAAAGAGGATTCAAATACTGAGGTAAGGATGTTCGCTATTGCTGTGTTCTTATCTGTTTGTAGAGAATTTTTTTTATTATTATAGTTTTTTTCTCCAAGCAGAGATCAATGGCAGGGCACATAAGATTGTGTGCTACTTCCTGTGAGGTTTCGTAATTCTATTTTTTTTTATTAATAAAGATTTATTTCACTTATTTGCTTAGAGTATTACTATTTTGCTAAATTTATTGATGCAAATTATTTTTCAAATTTTCAATTTATAGATGTATGAATTAATTGTGTTTTTATGTATTATTGTTGAGTTTTAATTCTTAATTCATATAAAAGTCTGGTTAGACTATTCTACAGACTTGATCTTAAATGTAGTATGAAAATTGAAATATATATAATACCAAGTATTTATTATTTTAGCTTGACAATCTATCTTATGTCTTAAGATAATAAACATTTTTCTTGCAAACATGATGGTTTATGTGAACTATTTCAGTAATTCATCATGAATTGTTTGTAGTTCTTATGCATATGAAAAAAAGGAATTAGATTTATTTTCAATAGGCACTTATGTAACTATTTACTAAGTGTTTAATTGATTCTTGTTAATAGGAATCAGATCTTGTGAACTACCTCCTTGATCTAATTCCTCCATCTTAATTTCAATTTCTTGAAAATCTTATTTTCGCGTATTGTTAGTTGACTCTTGATTGAGAGAAAGATTTCTCTTTCTTTCAATCAAGATAAGTTTAGATTAATTTCATCTTAGGTTTTGTTTAACATGTTAATTATAATTCTTGCATTTTAGTAGTCATCTTCTCAAAAAGGCAAAACATTTTACTTTGATCTTTATCTTTCATTCAAATCATTAAAAAATCAAGCTAAAAGGTATTGTATAATATATGTACATAATAAGTAATCTTTAACATATGATATGTTAGAATTGGTTCTAACATTTAATTAGGACTAATATTTACAATTTAGAATTAACATATAGAATAATATCATATTGTTAAATATTGCACATATAATAATGCAATTACATTAAATTATATTAATATTACTATAATTTAGTATTTAACCTATATTAGAATTACCTTATTAATTTATTGAACTAAAATAGTATTTAGTGTTATTAAATTATATTTTAGTATTTAGTTATGGGATAGTTTAATATTTAATTTCTTTAATATTATTTCTTAGATTTAATATAGGATTTATATTAGCATACCAATATGGTTCTAACATATTTGATAAAATAGATTACATTAGAATTATAAATTAACATAACCTTATTTAGCTAATATTAATATAGGCATCATTTATATTGAATTAGATTAATGACTAATATATTTTTAATACCACGATAACATTAACATAGTTTTACTTTAGGATAAACAACTAATATTAACCTAACTTAATATAGGGCTTAGATAAACATTAGTATTAGAAGAAGTATTAAGACTTAATTGTCATAGTAACATATAATATTAATGATTAATATTAACTTAATATCCTCGAGGTTAGTTAGGTCAAAGTAGGATAGATTAACTTTAAAGACATAACTTAGTTATGGCTTGGTTGACCACCAAATCAGCTTAAGCATTACTTTTTTGCATAATGAGCAAGAGGGATGATTTGATGTCTCTTCTCTAATGGTAGGTGAAATTCATACTTTAAGTCCGTTGAAATAGAGAAAAGGTAATTGGACCTAGTCTAACCAGTCAGAACCACCATCTCAGCGGAAAATGAGCTCCTTTATGTTATCGATCAGGTGGTCTCCCTTATAATGTTGTAGATATAGAATTTCGAGCCTACAACATTTTTTGTGCTAGAAAGATGGCCTGAGCTAGTTGATCCATATGAAATCTTGTTTTAACATTTTTTAACTAGTTATGGCTCCTATATGTATTCCTACGTTGGGACACGCTTTTAGCTCATGCAAGCCTGCAATATGTATACTAAAGAGGCAACTTGAATCCATATATGAATTGCAATATGATGGCGAGAGTTTTATTTCTGCTTTAGATCATGTTGACCAATTTATATATAAATGCAAATGTTTTAATGTCATTAAAGGGAATGAAATTTACAGGTTGTTCACTCCTATGCTTCAATGAAGGATTCATGAATAATACAAGATGCTACAAACTAAGTGTATTCACTCTTGGAATCACTTCATGTAGGTTTCTTCTTTTCTCATCACAAATATAGTTGTGAGAAATTGTGCTTAGAATTTGATAACTTAGAAATCTTTGATGATGAAACTGCTAGTGAATTTTCTGATAGATTTATGTTATTGTGATACAGATTTTGTCATGACAATTTACCCTCTAAGTAGGTTTTAACTGAGAAATTTTCCTCTGTTTTTCAAGAAAATAACATAAGAACTTATAGAGAACACAAAGAGGAATCACCATCAGTAAATATTGATTCTACAAGTGATCATATTGAACCTTTAAATGAAAATTCTAATCCTCCTCAACCATCAACATCAGGAGAGAATTTTACATCTAAAAGTGTTTCTTTGTTACCTCCTCATCTTTGTAATAATAAGTCATTCTTAATAGAATCAAATCATTTAGAACATCAAGATTTAACGAAGAATCATGATGATAATTCTTCTTTTGAAAGTGAGCTAGAATTTATTTTGACAACAAATGATACATTAATAAACCATGAAATAAAAAATGATAATTATCATTATTTTGATTATCATTATTTATAACACAATTATTGTATGTGTCAGCCTATTAGTAGTTGAGTTTCTAATAATGAATTGTATTATGGTTCTCAAGAGGTATCCTTAAATGATCAATTATATATTCATATCAGTTTAGAAATTTATACTCATCATTTTCATGATTATCATAATTCTTATAGATTGGAAAATGATTTGATCTTTAACAACTATCCTCATAATTGTAAACATAGTTCGTTTGATTAAGTCATAATGGATTTTCATGTTGACTGATTTTCTAGGCACAAATTTGCATCCTTCCATTCTAATATAGATCATTCACCTCCATTACAAGTTTTCGATATTACTCATGACAATCTTAAATTCAAAACTTGTTGTGCTAAAATCTAGTTGAAACAATCATCCAGTGACCCTATCACATTTATAGATATTCATAGGATTATCAGTTGTCTTATTCCTAATGTACATATAGTATATACCTTTAAGGATTTTCAATATTTTTCTCTTCATTGTGATGATCAATGTCTCACAAGGGAAAAAGACAGCTTTTGTAAAATATTCCAAACAATTGATGTTATTACTTTTCATCTTGTACTGTTCTCAAAAGCAAGTCCTTGTTAGGTCCTTAAAGGTAATATCTCTAGCCCTTTAGATTATACATTTTACGATGTATTTTATTTTCAATTAGAAATTTTTTTTAGCATAAAATTTTCTGATTTTAAATTTCCTCTATTTTCATTTTTAGGAATTAATATGCATAATAGTTTTATGATTTTTGTACATAGTTTAATAATTGATTTTTGTCTTTGATATCATATGCAATGTTTATTTCTATAGGTAGTAAGGAACTTGCTTGGTTCCATTGAAAATATGACTATACCTACTAATTTTCCTTCAAAAGAGTTAGAGTAGGAATAATGTTACTCTTGTTTAGTTGGTTTTTATTTTTCTTCCAAAATAAATCAGTTATGGTATTTTAATGAATAGGATGAGTCCTTCTCATTTATTCAATTGATATCTTGCTCATTTTGGATTTTCCTCTATAAAACGATTTTATTTTTGATCAACGATAAACTTGATATTATGAGTTGTTAACTAAATTATAATGTGTTGTACTGCTTCTACACATAAATGCAATAAGATTAGAATTAACATTTTAAATAAGAGATTGATTAATAAGTCTTTGAAAGACAACAATATTTGAATTTTTTCATTGAGTATCATTCAAGCTTTTATCTTGTCTTGTAAATAATCCCTATGTAGCATTTCTTAACATTTTAGATTAAATAAATTCCATGATCTTCAACATATGTCAAACTTGGTGATAAACATAACTTTCCTTGCCTATTTGGTGTGACGATGTCAATATTTACAAGGTAAAATGGTATGAATTTCTTTCAGGTATGTACATATTGGTTTTCATCTTTCTAAGATTTTCTTTTTCTTTTTATTTGTTTATACTTCTCTACTTCTTTTATAAGAATTTATAGATTTGATTTGAGGATTTTGCTTTGCTAAAAAAACAGCTAACAAAGAACAATTGGCATAATTCATTCACAAAATTTCCTCTTCCATTTTTCAAAATTTTCTTCTTGTTTTACTACATATTTTTTAAAACTAATTGTTGTCCTATTTCCTAAAAAATTGATCAGTAAAGACTCGCAAATTAGTTTTTAAGAAATTTTTGAAAATGAATGAAAAATCCTACTAAAGCATACCAATGGAAAATATAAATACATAACTTTAAATCACATCAATGCTTTAATAAGATCCTTAAACCACTTGCAAGATAAAATCCTACTAGTTTGCTAACATTTGTTTCATTTTGGTTTATCTTCGTTTTCATTTCATTTTTTTTAATAAAATGAGGGAATCATTTTATTCCATTCAACTTGGCATAGTCTTTGGGAAAGAGGTTTTATTCTTTATTTTCTATTAACAAAACCTTATCTTTAAGGAATACTTCAATGAAGAAGATTCTATTATGCCCATTTTTAATTTTCCTAACGAGTAAAGTCCGTCATTTTGTAATGACCTATCTTTTAACCCCTTTTTCAAGAGAGAAAAATACATTTATCAACACTTACTTAAGGTCATCAGTTGTTGAGAAGTAAGGTTAATGTAGTAAATATTAGTTACTTTAAATTTTTTTACATCATTTCTTCCTCTTAAGAAGCAATTTGCCACCCCATATATTAAGTAATCTCTATGGGATTAAAAATAACCTTAGTTAAACTTAAAAAAACAAAAAATTTTAATTGAAGGATAGGAGGTCTCATCACGAGCCCACCTACCATGATCATAGGTTCTAACATTGTGACATTACCATTATTAGTCACCAATCCAAGGTAATGGTTTTCGACCACAAGATTGAAGGATAAGAGGTCTCATCACGAGCCAACTTGTTCACTATATCACATCTCGTTAATGGCGTTGTCATCAACTTGTTACCAAGACAAGACAATGAAATTTTGTTGACATAGAAATAAGTTTAAGAGGATCTTTTGAAGCTATGAATTTATTTCTAATAGATGGGACATTGGCACCTAAAAAGGTTAAAAGGCATCCTTGTCGAGGCTATAGATGGCTCCTCGCAGTAGCGACCATGCATGTGGTATGGAAGTTAATTTGACATTATGAATTACTTGATTAGAGTGTTTTCTTGGAAATTGATGACCAACAAAGTTGATTGTTGCATATACAATTTGTTGAAAAGACTAGATTCATGGAGTAAATTTTTATGAAGTTCATGAACATTGATGGAAATGATTTTTATATCCTAATGGTGAATGATAGGGATGAACCTGCTAGGATATTTAAATTTTCTATTTTGAATAATTTAACTATAATTCCTTAATTTTTACAGTTTTTAGATCTTTAAACTAGAGATAACTGCTTCTTCCCCGTGAGTCGCCATTGCTGTGAGCACAACCCCCATAATTTTTTATTAAAATCATGGGGAATCTTTACTAAATTTCCTTGCTTGCATTATATTTTTGATTGTGTATTGTCATTTTACCCTCAATTTTGGAGGAATCCTTTCTCTAGCGACCTTCTTGCTAAACTTTGAAGCTTTTGATTGTTTTGGATTTGACTGTGTGTTTGCATAATCTTAATTTTGGCCATTGCAATGATTTTCTTGGTGCTTTCTTGATTGTTACCTTTATTTCACCATCTTTCACATTCATGATACTCACAATAAGGTGATGTGGTGATTTTAGTTGCCACATCACTCCATATTTCATATTTTATTGCATTGGTTAATTATCTTCTATCCTTGGTTGAAATCTATATAGCGAAAAGGGTTAAGAAAAAATATTGTGATTTCAGCTCAAATTACACACTCAGATTCATATAGTGTTTACCTCATTTACTCCACTTGGTACACATGTGCATTAAAAAAAATGTTAAAGAATGAGCTAATTTATAACAACATTATAATTCTACAGCGTAAATATATTATAATACCATATAGATTAATTGCTTTTATTTTTTAATATACATGATGTGGAAACTAAAATGAAAAATAAAAATAAATATATATATTTTGTAACAATAATTTACATGGTACAAAATAAATAAAATAACATAAAAGATCATAATGCAAACAAAAACATACACATATAATACAAAACACACGGTATATAAAACAAATAATTATAATTAATAATAATAAAAAAAAAACAAAACATGCACATTATTGAAAATATTATAAAATGTACATTTGACATTAAAATCTCATTGAAACATGCACTATACAAAACTTAACGATGCAATCATTATCAAATAAAAAGGGGTTTTGTGTTGTGATAAAAAGAGTGTATATATGACAAACTATATTCATAAATATGATCTCCGCCATAGGTAACAATTAAGAACACATCTTCAGATCCATGAAGGTTTCTAACCTTCAAACATGCTCGGTGAAAATAGGTCCCTACCAAGATAGTGGTGAATAAAGTCTTTTAATTTTTATTTTATTTTGTTCATTTTTGGAAAGAGATGTGTGAGAGCTACAAAAAAATCATGGCAGCCCAAAATCTTTTCTTTTTCGCTTAGCATGGAATGGAATGAGACACGAGATCTCAGGGATTATTAATATCGTAGCATGATTATTTTGCAACTAAACCGTTGAGAAACCGATTTCTGTTTAAACTGCCGTAATGAAAGCCACATAAACGTTATCGACGGATTAGGGATGGAATCCCAACATTTATGAAACACTTCCAATCACATGCGATTGAATCCCAGCATATCTGAAACACTGCCAATCACATGAATTGCCAAATCGCATGCCACGTTATATTCTTTTTCATGTGACCAATAAGATTACGCCCAGCCTAGAATTACAACCATTCGCCTCGATTTTGAAACAAAAATGAACTACGTATATTTTTAAGATAGAAATTATATTTATAACCATGATAAATTTAATGAATTACGATTATAAATTTAGTGGCGATGAAACTAATTTCCATAACCGATTACCATTTCTTTTTCTTACATGATTTTTATGGAAAATTCGAGGGACGTTGATGACAAGGGAAAAGCACTGACTATGGTTAATACTAATGAAGAAGTAACAGGGCCCTGGCAACAGATGGACTCCGCACTGAGGTAATAGAGGAAAATAACTAAAACCAATGAAGAGGTAATAGGAGCACTGGGTATTGGAACGAAGACCTTTCTGAAGAGAACCAAATTCCAACCACTTTGATGCCTTCTCAGAACATAGATGAAGATGATTATGAATTTATTTTCAACGCATCCTACAAATCCATGATTCGAAGGAGAGAAATACTTTTAAACAGCCGAGTACTAATTTTGAAAGGAATTTATTAGAAGCTTTCGATTGGAGAAGATATAACCAAATGAAAGAGGGATTCAAATCTTGGGGAAGGAGGTTCCGTATTGCCGTGTTTTCATTTGTTTATAGATAGTTTTTTTTTTTATTTACTATTATTGTATGGATGAGTATTCTTCTCCGAGCTGACATTCATTGCAGGATACATAGGATTGTGTACTTCTTTTGCAGGCTACATAGGATTGTGTAATGCTTCTGTAATGTGAGGTTTTGTAATTTAACGTTTTTTAATAATAAAGATTTGTTTGGGTATAGTATTATTGTGTTTAGACGTTATTGATGCAAATTATTTCTCAATTTTTTAATTTACATTTACAAATGTATGAATTGATTTTTGGCTCTATGTACTATTGCTGAGTTCTAATTCTTAATTTTTTTGAAAGTTTGATTAGACTATTCTACAGAGTTGATCTTAAATGTAGTTTGGAAATTGAAATATACATAAGAACAAGTATTTATTATCTTAGATTGGCCACAATCTTAATTTTAGGATAATAAATATTTTTCTTGCATATATGATGGTTTATGTGAATAATTTCAGTGATTTATTATGAATTTTTTGTAGTTCCTATGCATATGATAAATAAGGAATTTGATTTATTTTCAATAGGCTCTTATGTAACTATTTACTAAGTGTTTAATTAATTTGTGTTAATGAGGAATCAGATCTTGTGATGTATCTCATTGAGCAATATCTCTTTGCATCTCTTTGTCTAATTTCTCCATCTTAATTCCGATTTCGTAAAAAAAAATTCTAATATAGTTATTTTGTCTTTCTAATTTTTCTTCTCTTTCCTTTAATCAAATAGGTTTGGATTAATTGCGATTAATTGCATCTTAATTTAAGTTTGACATGTTAATTATAGTTCTTTCTATTTTAGAAGCCATCATCTCATACAAGAAAAACCTTTTAGTCTCATATTTATCTTCCATTCAAATCATAAAAAAATCAATCTAAAAGAATATGTATAGTATATATACATAATAAGTATCTTTGACATATAATATGTTAGAATTAGTTCTAACATTTAATTAGGGTTAAGATTTACAATTTAGAATTAACATATGGAATAATATCATATTGTTAAAGATTGCACATATAATAATAAAATTACATTAAATTATATTAATATTACTATTATTTTAGAATTACCCTTTTACTTTGTTGAACTAAAATAGGTATTTAGCGTTATTAAATTATATCTTAGTATTTAGTTATACGATAGTTTAATATTGCATTTGTTTAATATTTTTTCTTATATTTAATATAGGATTGATATTAGCATAACAATATGGGTCTAATATAGGTTACAAAAGATAGAATTACATTAGAATTATAAATTAACAGAAACCTTATTTAGGTAATATTAATATAAACCTTATTTATATTGAATTAAATTCATAACTAATATAATTTTAATGCGAGGATAACATAACATAGTTCTACTTTAGGATAAACAACTAATATTAACCTAACTTAATATACGGATTGTATTAGCATTAGTATTAGAAGAATTATTCACACATAATTATCATAGTAAAATATAAGATTAACCATTTATTTTAACCTATCTTCTTAGAGGTTAGTTAGGTGAGAGTAGGTTAGATTAACTTTAAAGCCATAACTTAGTTGTGGCTTCATTGAGCCCTAGATTATCTTAAGGATCACTTTCTTTCCTAACCAGCAAGAGGGTTGGTTTGATGTATCTTCTCTATTGGTAGATAAAATTCATACTTTAAGCTAATAGAAATAGAGAAAATGTAACTAGACCTAGTCTAACGAGTTAGAACCATCATTTCAATGAAAAAGGAGTTGCCAATGTTGTAGGCAGAGAATTTCGAGCCCACAATAGGTCCCTATAATACTAGTGTATTCGCTCATTTTTATTGTGAGAGTAGCCCTCTTATTGTTATTGTTGTGCCTATGTAGTTTCCATATTGTTATTATTGTGCCCCATAGAAGCCCGCTATTTTAATTTTTGTGCTCCTACAATATTATTGCTATGTAGACTCTGATTATATTGTGAGCCCTTAGACTCCTATATATAGAAAGGAGGATTTGTCATTTGTGTCATCTAAGAATTGTTCATTTGTGTAATGTAAAGGAAGTTTCCCCCTCAAACAAACTGATTTTGAAGTTGTTGATCTATATCTTCTTCTATTTTGTGAGTTGGTTGCATAACAAAAAGTGTCTCTCGATGTTGAGCCACGCACCTTAGAGTTACGTCGTGGATTTATGGAGGTGGTTCATATCCTCCCTTTGCATACGTGCAAATGTAGTGAACAATTTGTGAAAGAAGGTTTACTTATGTGGATAGCATGAGAAGGAAAACAATTTTTTGTAACAGAAGCAAAGCCAAGGATCACACATTGGCCTCTTGGTTCTATTGTACGTTTTCAATTGAGTGTCTAAACCATGTGAGTTTGTGGAGGGTATATGTAGTTGTAAACTTGCACCATCTATATTCTCGTTTTTGTAAATCGAGAGGATTTGAATTTGCGGTTCGATTTTATAAGGGGTCATTGAACGTTTTCTTTTCTCAAGGGATGAGGATAATTTTTAGTGAATTTCAAAGAGTTAAAATTTAGGAGCATTATAAGTTTTTCTTGGCATTTGTCTTTCGGGATGTATTTATGGTTCGCCTGGTGTATTTGGGTTGTCATTCTATGGTTTTCTATAGTTCTTGGGTGGGACTATTAGCTCAAGCTATTGAGTGTAAATTCTCTTGAGTTTTTGTCAAGTGTTTCATTGTTAGGTATGACTATGGAATTATAAATATTGGTTAATATTTTCCCTTGGAGATTTGTGGTGTTTTCTTTAGTCCTTAGGTGATTAAAATATAGACTTTTGTAGTGATATGGCAATTTCGTCATTTGAGATACTACAAGGGCTTAGTCCTGGCTTGTGTATTTGGAGGTTTAATGGTGTATGGACTTGAGTCTAGGGTGGATACCATAGATCCTTCTCTGCCAAATTCAGAGTGAGTCTCTAGTTGGGTCCAATTATATGGAAGTATTGTAATGACCTAGCTTGTCATTTTCTTGGTTCTATCGAATTTTGGTCTAGTTTATTTTTTCCTTCCTTTGCAGGTAGAGTCTTGCATAGAAGGTGTTGTGACTTAGGTTATTATACCACTATGGCACCAAGATATAGGGGAGGATCAAAATGGGTCGTGGTGGGCATGCCCTACATGGGATGCATGCTTCTCAACATCTTTCTCACCACTTAGTCGCTACCCTTTTTAACATTGTTCCACTAGAAACTTGCACATAATCAAAAAATTGGAAACATAGGCCAACATAGAGAGACAATAACTTTTAAATTTCAAATTGACTAAGGACATGTCAACTTGGGTTACTTACCCTTGGTTTACCAAGGGTAGGAAGAAGCAATATCTCAATTCAATAACTCTCCACTAGAAAGTGAAAACCCTCATTGACCTAGCCTTGAGTGATAAAAAAGTGGAGAGGTATATCATCTTTTCTTCTCTAGAATATGTCAAGAGAATGTTATGAAATCATATTTTTTGTTTCGATATATTGAACTTTAGGCTGGCCCATAGTAAAATTAATATTCTATGTGAATCTTATGATAGGGAACTCATGGATCCTCTTAGAACTAGTGCAAGGACTCTGCCTAATATTTCTTCATCTCACAATTATGAGAAAATGAAGTAGTTTGAGTGGAGGAAGGGGGAATATTTTCACTACATACAGGTGGGTCGATTTGGGCATTTAGAGTGCCTCTTCAAATCTTATTTTCATTGTGGTTTCTCTAGTTAGTTTTGGTTCCTTCTCTAGTCATTTTTGTTTGCAAACTATTGATAATTTTTTCTTTGTATCTGTAGTCAACTATTGACTTTTGTGTCTAATTTTAGGGACATAGCTATGGGAATTTCCTTTTAAACGTTAAAGCGAGGAAACCTATGACTTATTATTTGTATGTATTTATGGCTACTTCAACATAGTACTTTAGAAAATCTAGTATGCTGAATTATGTCCCTGACTTAAAAAATATGGGGATTTGGTGTGTTAGTCTCTATGGTTCTAAGCTTACTCGGGTAAAGGTGATTGTGACATTTTTCTAAGGATCCATGAATAGTACACATGTAGTTTGAATTTTATATAACCTCATGTATTTTAGATTTCTCATACTATAAACCCATTAGCATATGAAAATATATTACTATTAATATTAGTTATTTCCATTATTTTATATTCAATCAATTTTTACAAAAAAATATGAAATAAAATGAATTGAAATAGGAGATACGATATTATTTAAGATCATATTTCTTACTTAATTTTTTCTTTAAAAAAATTGAAATAATTCATTACAAAATACTTCATGAAATTAAATATGATATTGTACCAAGAGGTGCTTTACAACCCAATAAATGTGATATAATGGAATATGTTGTAGTGGAACTTTACATGAAGCATTAAATCAAAAGATATTAATAAGAAAGCATAATTTCATCTCATGTACTCAAACATTTAAATCAAAAAATGGTAATACTAAAATATTGGGACGACTTCATTAAATATGTAATAGAAGTAAAAAGTAATAAAAATAATAAATCAATTCATTTATGTTCGACACCTAATCTATTAGGGTTATTATGGAGGAACGTGAACCATCACAGGGAGCTTAAAATACCTTGGAAGTTGAATCCAATGGCCACAATAAATGTATTAATTTGTGTACGACTTGAGTTTAAAAAATGCACGTTTTTAATCCACTCCCTATTTTCATCGCGTCCTAATAGTGCTCCACATATTGATAACATAGACATGTTTCTATCCTTGTCAATTTTTTCCCTTTTCTTCCCATCAAATATTCAACCCTTAACCACTTCTCCATCTTCTGATCTGTTTTTTTATTTCATGCCTTTGACATGGCATTTAATTTTTTCATTAGTGAGTGCCTTACTCCGGACGACCTCTTACCCTATTGAGCCTATTGTAGGCTTTGATTTTGGACTAAGATATATCAATGCATTGGATAACAATTAAGAATCATATATTTAATAGTGAGTAGGTGCTTTCTATATTCTATTATCTTTCCACACCATCCACAACAAGCCTCTCTATTTTCTTTATGTATTCATATCTTTACTTAAAATAAATAATTGTCATTGCATCAAAATTTGTATCATTCATCAATCCCACTCTAATTTCTCAATACCCTATATAAGTTATATGAATAAGTATTCCAATTAATTTAACCAAGTCACCAACCAAACCTTCCTCAATTTTAATGTTCTATATGACATAATGAGTTTTCCCTTTACATTATTTGTCTTGCAATAATTTGGTGGAAATTCAACAATTAGTATGATAGTATGAGCTATAAATTCCTGGCATATTGCAATTTTTCATTATTTAGTAGTATAGATGACAATTTGCAACAATGGCTTTACATCTAAAAATTAATTAATAATACCAACCATTCTAATTCCATTAAATATGTACTCAATTATGCAAAGTCTACAATGAATTCTTCAAGGGATTATTATTGTGGAGTTTTGGTGTTGAAATCTCATTGTGAGGCCATATAAAGAGACAAAATGATTTATGAGGATAAGTTTAGGAAGTAATTAAAAGTTTATTTTCCATCACAAGAAATGTTTTTTGCTAGGTTGAGTGACTAAGCTTTACCATAGTGCTAGAAACAATCTATACATTATCATTATGCTTCAGGATCTAATCAAGAAATGATATATAACCACACTATCCAACTATGAATGGCTCGCATATGTGATTATGCTGAAATTTTGATGTGATCAAAGTACCTAAAATTTAATCCAATCCTCATAGAGAAGAGAATCCTAAGCCTAGAAGAGGTTGTCTTCATCATTCTACTAAGGGGTTTGATTATATGAGATATGTCTTTTGGTCACATGGGTATGAATAACAGGGAAATGTTGACCTTATTTAGTTCCCAAACCTTGGGGAGATATCATTTATGTTCGAAACACCATGAACCTCTAACCCTGTTGTATTTGAGAAATCTTAATGCATGGAGCTTCTTACTGGAGAGAATGAAGGTCTCCATTAACTGCCATCTAACAAGGCACAACTTGTTGATCCTACACTTAAAGTTTTTGTTCAAAACTATGCATAAGATGACGTTGAATTCTTCATTCACTATATAGAAGCTCACAAAAGAGTTTCAAAACATGCATGTGCTAACATGTAGATTCATACCTAGGGGAGAGCCAATTTCTTGAAATATATAATAATATATATATATATATATATATATTTAGTTTGATGTCAACTTTTTTTCTATTATAAATTTGTTCCATTCAAGATGATATATTTATATTCATATGGGTTTTTTATTATTTTTGTTCTATAGAAGATGAGGCACATGGTGGAACATTGATCACATGTTATTGTTTAATTTGGACCTTTTTTAGGTTTTCACAATTCAAAACTTTGTCCCTTATATTCCCATGCATGGCTTCTTCCATGTTTCAATGCCCTCAAATCCATGAAATTTATTTGGGATATTGTCATTATATTCCAGATGCATGGGTTCATGTTGTGGAAACTTCATGTATGTTATTAATATATTTGAACATGTCTAATTGTTCTTGACATATTAGTGAAGCATTTAGGTAAATTGCTAATACTTGTCCAAATATTCTCCTTCTTCCTGCATATTTCTTTCTAAATACCACTATAGAGGTTTTTTGAGTTCCTATGTTGATTGATATGAGACTCCATAGTTGGGAGGGAATTACCAATCCATATCAAATTGATGAGTTATTAAAGTTACCAAAAACATTAGTAGTTTGTAATATTGAAAATATAGTCAAAAATTGAAAATTCATTCTCATATATATTTATACCTACTTACAAAATGCACAAGAAAAAATGATTTTGTTCAACTTTAGTCATGGCTACAATGAGAGGAATTATAATGAGGGACTAAGCATTCTAAAGTACATATTAATTAGAACAATTCTTTGTTTGAAATTCATTCATATTAGAAGTCACTACTTGATCATACTGATGATGTCATGTCAAAATTATATTCACAGTAACATATAGAGCCTATCCTTGCACTTTCTGAGCCCATCATTAGATGTTGGGACTAAGATATTAATAAAAATCACAAAACTAGTTTGTGACATAAAAGGAAATCCCCATTTACATTTTAGACTTCTCTATATTGGTGAGGGTTTACAGTGTTTGGTTTCTTTAAGGAAAATAAGCTTCATTTTCTCCTCTTCCACATCAAAATACACACCAACATTCACTTCATAATCTCAAATTCCAATATTGTGATCAGGTTAGGCACCTGAGATATCAATATTTTATTATCAATTCTTGTGAGCATTATCAAAAATATAATCACGATTCAGGCAGAGGTTCCAGACATAAGACTCCTGCAAGAGAAAGTATTCATCTAAAATACATTGCTTCTTGGAAATGGTATTCAACAATGAAGAATATATATCAATCATACCATAGGTTTTATTCTTGAGAATTCAAACATCTTGCATTGGAGACATTTTCATCTTCTCACATTTGATCTAATAGGAAGGGAAATCATACTCAACTACTAGATTTGAAGTTATATCAAGTGAACCTACACCACAACTTAAATGAGAGATAGGTACAAGATCCTAAAGCCACAATTTTCCAAACAGAGTAATAGTTGTGACTATCCTTATACCACCATCGATAGAATACTTCAAATTCTACTACCCATTTCATGATTTTTTTTTTTATCTTTGAACCATCATTAGAAAGGATTTCAATTTTGTAGAGGCCTTCAATGTCTAGCTAAATTCTGAATTGTTCCATATATTGCTTTGATCCAAGCTCTAGAGTTGGTGTTTAGCCTTGAACCACCATTGGTAGAGGAATTCAAGATTTTATACCTCATTTGGTTTGTTGTCTTCCTTAAACCACGATTTTAGAGAAGACATTTAGGAATTGCTTACTATACACATTTGTCTTTCAACTATCTTCTTAGATTCACATACACCAATTCATATTAAGTCAGTGAATGTTTGACACCTAATTCATTAAGGATTGTGTGGAGGAATGTGAGCCATCATAAAGAGTCTGAAAGTCCTTGGAAATTGAATCTAATGGTACAAATAAATGTATTAATATGTGTACCATTTGAATAATAAAAAAATGTTCCCTTTTCTAGTCCACTCTCTTTTCTTGTAAGGGTCCTAAAAATTTGAACTTGTCATATTATAATCTTGTTTAAATTAAGGAAATAATAAGAAAATTTTGAAAATAATACCATAACAAGCATATCAGATTAAACAAATTTAAATAATAACGATCTATACCCTTATATATGATATAGAACATGCCCACTAGGCTTTGGATTGATGGTGAATGGGTGTATTGTTAAGGCACTCCTTGTGATAGGTCACCGGTTCAAATCCCCCATGGGTGTTTAGGTAGTATTATATAGAAAAAAAATATGATATTGAACATATAATTAATAAACAAATAAATACTTAATATATCAAATAATAAACAAATAATTTGAAATAAAACCTATGTTCTCAATATAAAAATGTAAATATATGATGATGTTGATGGTTAACTTCCACTGAGACCAAAATTTGGTCTATCGGACCTAAAGAAACAAATTATTTAGTTTCATTTAAGATTTTATTCCTATGCTCAAAAATCTTTGAGAGAAGCCTCCTGAGCTCACTATAATTTTGACATCATAAAAGGCTAGGAAGGTCATTATTGCGACAAAGATTATGAAACTGAGATATAATGTGCTTGTACGCCAGACACTCTAAGAGGAAGTGGTTTTCATGCTCAATGTTCCTATTCTCACAGAGATGACATATCCTTTCCATCCATGGTGTTTTAGGAATTGCCCAACCACTTGTTTCACTATGGAGCTCATGAGAGTTCTTTGTAATCTTTTCTATATTAAGTTTCTTCTTTGAGATAGTTAAAAGAGAGAGATAATTTTCATCTTCTAGGGTGTGGTTGATGACCTTCTTATAATAAGTTAATTTTCTTTTAGTTGCTAAACATTTCTCACACCACATTTTTTCTTGGAACTTAGAAGTAACAATATTTTTAATGGTATTAATGTTTTGCAAAGCATCCTTCTTGTTGATCTCCCAGAGGTTTAACCAAGCCTTCGTGTCTTTATACCACCCGCGCTTGAGCCTTAGGTGGTTTTGGCTTGAATTTAAAGCTAACTTAGGAAGTCTATGATCTCCTACGTTATTGAGTTTGGGCTTATACAACAAAAGCCTAGTCATAGCTAGGCTCTCAATACGGGAAATACCTACTTCTATAAGGAGAATAGGATAGGGTGTATTTCTTTTCATTTTCAGGTTATACATTATAAAACACTTCTGGATTTGTTCAATCTTTCTCCATGATTCTCTAGAGATGCTGCAACCCGAGACCTCACATCCATATAAGATAACAGGAGTGACTAAAGTTTCAAAGAGGAACTTCTTTTTATCATGCATTATGAAGTTTTCCTTTTTAAAATTATTTTCAAGACCAAAATAAATTTTCCACCCCCTATTAATCTTTTTCTCAATGCTATAGTTCGCGTTGAGCTTGTGAAGAAAATCAATTCCTAGGTACTTGTAAGAATACACTTCCTCCAAGTTATTATTGTGATACATAAAATTAGCATAAGTGTCCTTCTTGGATTTGATAATCATAACTTTTGTTTTGTTAATGTTAACCGTCATACTCATGGTAAAGCAAAAATCCTTAAGTACAAAATATAAGTAGAATTTATAGATTAAAATCTATATTAACATAGAATTTATATTTTAAAATCTATGTTAACATATATATTAGAATAAATAATTATATTATAACCATTATATTATATTTGGAACTTTGATATTAAATTTAATTAAAACAATATAAAATAAAATATTTTTAATAAAAAAAATTCCTAAAACACTTTGTATATAAAATTCATCTTATTAATATGAGATTAAAAAATAAATAATTAAAAAAAAAAATCTCTGTTTTTTTCTTCGAGTGTTATAAAATTCATCTTATTAATATGATATTAAAAATTAAATTAAAAAAAAAATCTGATTTTCTTCGAGTGGTCAAGTAATTAAAATATTTGTAAATGTAGAATTATAATATATTAGTTTTGATAAATACAAAGATAAATTTTAATTTTAAGTCAATAGAACCATTTTTCGTAATTGCATTTCCTCTTTACTTATATAGGTATTCTTCACTCTTATTTATTTGATCCATATAGCCTCGTCTACTTCATTTGAAAGAACCCATTTATTTTAATGAATATTTACGCCGTAAGGTGTTTCCATTTGAAATCAAATCTTCTCTCTGCCTACCTGTCATCTTGTAAGCCGCACGATTATATGTTAGACGATTGCAAAAATTTCAGTCGTTGATTCAAAGGTTGCCGAAACGGTTTGGGCGTTTCATTTCGCATCGGGTCGGCGGGTCGAACCTGTTTCCATACCCGTTATTGCGTTACAGAGAATATTTTGATTATCTCGGGTTTTGGTATTGGGGATGGAGGAGAACAACAAAGTTACAGAGACCCATTTGACATCGGCGGAAACTTTTGTGGAAGGAGGTGTGCAGGACCCTTGTGATGATGATGCTTGCAGCATCTGTCTTGAGCCCTTCACGGATGATGATCCCGCTACGGTAATGTTTTTTTCCAATTCATGTGGTTTATGTTTGACTGATTCCATTGTTTGCATTTGATTTTGGGTTTATGGGTTCTGAGCCATTGGATTTTGGTTCAATCAAGGGCGAAGATAGGTATTTGTTGGAATTTAATTCCAACTGCAAACAATTAATGCAGAACAAAATCTGATCTTCAGCAATTAATTTCAGATTGTTCGGTGCCGTAAAAGTTCCCTGATATTTTGCAGAATTAAATCCCCTGCAGACAGCCGTTTTATTTTTGCTGAAAAGGCATCACCGCCTTGCATCACCGCCTTCTGCAATAAATACACAGATAATTATCAACAGATATTTTGTTTAGTTTATGATTAAACTCAGATATTTATTTTTCCTATAAATGTAACGCACAGCAGTCCTGTTCATGCAATCAGGCAGTGCAAAAGATTTCTGAACAGCAGTTCTGTTTTTCTGTCTGAGTTTTAGAACAACAGTTCTGTTTTTGAGTGAAGGTTAGAAGAACGAGTGTCTCTTCTGTAAATGCACAGCAAGTGCTGAACCTGCGATTTTCTGAGATAGAAAATCTATTTCTGGAGCTGAAGCGTTCCTCTTTTGTAACAGCTAAGTTTTTGTATCAGTTTGCTTATTGTTCATAAATACAAGTTTACAGTTCATCAGTTTACTGTGTTACTGATATTTAGTTACTGTTACACCAAGTGTTAAAAACACTTTGATTTTACTTTAAGTAATTTTTGATGCCCATAAAATGACTTAGCGTCAAAACCGTGTTGCTAAAAACACCGTAAGTTGAAAATAGTTTTGCGTAAAAAAAAACACTGTTGCTGAAACACCACGTTCAGCAACTGACGAAATTTTTACGTTGCTGAAACACCTGTTTCAGCAAAGCAGTTACGTTGCTGAAACACCAGTTTCAGCAAAGCGATTTTTTTTCTGTTTTCGCTGTGTAAAAACAGAGCATTGTTCTGTTCTGTTATTTTTGTTCGGAATGCCCAGAAATTCCCAACAGTATTTTGGTTGGTGAATTTTGTTCCTGCCTAGATGGGCTTTGGTTACCTTAACTGATGTTAGATCTGATCGGTTGTTTTAGGTCACTAGCTGTAAACATGAGTACCATTTGCAGTGCATACTTGAATGGTGAATTGCTTCATGAAATTGTTCGAGTCATTGAGACTATCCATCTATAAATTGGTATTGATGTATAGCTCTATTCCAGGAGGCCTGCATGGTATGATATATGCTAAAAGTTGCCCTTTTCTTAATCAGGTCTCAAAGAAGTAAGGAATGTCCTATGTTCTTGCAAACCCTCATCTTGAAGGATCCTAGAAGGTATGTTTGGAGATTTTTTTTATTCGTTTGCTGTGATATATGGTAAAATTTTCCGCATCATTCCCAAATCCTCTCTTTTCAGTATATCAGACAAAGGTCTGTTCTGTTCCACTCCATGGCGGGCTTTATCCAAGTCACTTTCTGAGTTTTTATGATGAGATATGTAGATTTGTGTCTTTGGTCTTTTCTTCATTACAGAGTTCCTTATAATTGCATTCCAGATTCTAATTAAAACTCAATGCCTTGCAGTCAAGAGTTGCTTGCAGCAGTGGAGCAAGAGAGGAGCTTTAGATTAAGCCAGTCTTCGAACACTCCGATGTTTGCTCGAAATTCTGTTGATGAAATTGAATTCCACCATGTCTGTATTCCTTTCCTCTACCTCAGGCTGCCAGAGATACAGCGAATTTCAAATGAAGATTATTCCATGTTGTTCTCATAACGTGGGGCTTTTCTGTAAGGGCTAACCGTTGAAATGTGAATTTGCAGGTTCCGGCTTATACCGATGACTTTGATTTTGAGGAACGAATTATACAGCATTTGGCAGCTGCTGCAATGGGCAGAGCGCATCATTTTAGCAGAAGAGAAAATTTGAGGCAGAGATCATCTGGTCAAGGTCATGCATAGTTTTTGGTCTTTTCTACTCATCCCAATGCACCCCCGATTTCACCCAACAATATTGAAACTCAAGATGTAAATATTCCAACATTTACTTCACTTGAGTCCACGACAACTGCTATGACTCCTACAACCGAAGGAAAGCTACAGCGGGGACCTTTGCCATCTCCACCAGGACAAATGGATTCAAGAACAATTAGGAACAGTGGTATTGCAGTGCAAGCTTTAGAAAACAGGAGTGAACCCTTTACACTAAGGTATGTAAGCTTTGTGATGATATTGGGACTAAATTTCAAACTGCAAGCCTTTGAATTCTTGTGATCGATGTCTTTGCTCATGTAATTCTTTGGTTCTTTTGGATTATAACTTTTCTAGCGTCTTAAGTAGAAAATTTCTATACATACTGTACTTTTTATTTAAGTCTTCCATAGGGGCCTTCGTTCAACCACATGGAACAAAGTAGTTGCAATAAAAGACTGTGCATTTCATTTTCATACCGTGTTGAATTTTGCACCAATCTTCATTCAGGAACAATGCAGGGCAACAGTTCCCTGAAAATCAACAGAGATCAAGGTCTTCTGATTTTCAGTCCTTTTCCGAGTCATTCAAGTCCATATTAATCCATGATCTGTGATGTGGTTAACGGTATCAGATTCCTTGATGCAATAATTTCAATGTTAAGATGGATGTCTTATAGCATTCTTCTGAATAACTTCATATGATTGTCAGGTTGGATAACTAATAGGCAAGGTATATTTTTAAATACTACATATATAAGCCCTATTTGATAAACCTAACCTGAAGTGTATATGAATCCCCATTGCAAAATAAATCTATTGAAATGAATATCCAATTTTGAAATGACATTGCATTTCTCCCTTACGGTGTTTGTTGATTTTGTTGATTTTCCAAATTGATATTTGAGGTTTAAGGAGACCATTTTTTCTCCTTGAATGGATGGGAGTGAAAGAGATGCTTATTTTTGTCATGGCAGCCCAGGCTATATTCCCAGCATTTGTTAATGGATGGTATCATGAAACGCCTAACAATACCTTGGTATGTATCTCTCTATCTTCATCATCGTTGTCATACTCTCTCAAACTCACACACGTCTCTCTAAAAATTTCTTTCAACTGCTATGACTCCTACAACCGAAGAACAGCTACAACAGGGACCTTTGCCATCTCCACCAGGACAAATGGATTCAAGAACAATTAGGAACAGTGGTATTGCAGTGCAAGCTTTAGACAACAGGAGTGAACCCTTTACACCAAGGTATGTAAGCTTTGTGATGATATTGGGACTAAATTTCAAACTGCAAGCCTTTGAATTCTTGTGATCGATGTCTTTGCTCCTGTAATTCTTTGGTTCTTTTGGATTATAACTTTTCTAGCATCTTACGTAGAAAATTTCTATACATACTGTACTTTTTATTTAAGTCTTCCATAGGGGCCTTCGTTCAATCACATGGAACAAAGTAGTTGCAATAAAAGACCGTGTATTTCATTTTCATACCGTGTTGAATTTTGCACCAATCTTCATTCAGGAACAATGCAGGGCAACAGTTCCATGAAAATCAACAGAGATCAAGGTCTTCTGATTTTCAGTCCTTTTCCGAGTCATTCATTCCATATTAATCCATGATCTGTGATGTGGTTAATGGTATCAAATTCCTTGATGCAATAATTTCAATGTTAAGATGGATGTGTTATAGCATTCTTCTGAATAACTTCATATGATTGTCAGGTTTAATAACTAATAGGCAAAGTATATTTTTAAATACTACATATATAAGCGCTATTTGATAAACCTAACATGAAGTGTATATGAATCCCCATTGCAAAATAAATCTATTGAAATGAATATCCAATTTTGCAATGACATTGCATTTCTCCCTTACGGTGTTTGTTGATTTTATTGATTTTTCAGATTGATATTTGAGGTTTAAGGAAACCATTTTTTCTCCTTGAATGGATGGGAGTGAAAGTGATGCTTATTTTTGTCATGGCAGCCCAGGCTATATTCCCAGCATTTGTTAATGGATGGTATTATGAAACGCCTAACAATACCTTGGTATGTATCTCTCTATCTTCATCATCGTTGTCATACTCTCTCAAACTCACACACGTCTCTCTAAGAATTTCTTTCACTTGCAGTTTGTGCTGGAGAAGGCCAGGGAAACTGTTGCTGGCCACAATTTGGGTTCTGTTGGACAAGAAGCTGCCAGTGCAGAAATCTAAGAAATGGCTTCAAAAGTCTCCAGTGAATGTCTCAACAATGCTTTTTCTAGTTTACCTGAAATGCCATCATTATACAAGCAACATCAACATACGTTACAAGCTATGCATAGCCTTAATCAGCGATCTCAAGTCACATATTTTTCAATGGAGAGTTGTTTGACATCAAATGAGAGTCCTGAAAAGAATTTAGTTCTGATTATGCAGAAAGCTGGCAAGAAAGATTGAGAAAATTACAGAATATAAATGTACCTTTTTGGCAGACTGACACTTCAACATCACTGATTGTTGTTAGTGAATATAAGTACTTGTCTGTTCCGAGTGCAGTCTTTGGAAGAATGGCCTGCTGTAATATCTTGTCCCTCAAAAGCATATCTGCTATCTCCCTCTTGATTTGCTGTGCAACCATCTTGACTCTCCTTGGATGAGCCAATCGTATAATCTGGTTCTGTTTTGGGAATTTGTTAAATTTGGGTCCATAGGAGTATAGGTAATTTCGATTTGGGGTTCTGTTAAATTTGGGTCCAATGGAGTATTCAAAATGTTTGAGAGTAGACAAGTTTAAAGAATGTATGGTTTTTGTCGTCTAGGCATCAACCACGATTGTGTGGAGGCACTGTTGGGTTGCAGGCAATGACTATAGACTTGTTTGATGAGCCAGGAGGTGCACCATGTTTCGAATCAATAGTGAATGATGTGTCGATAATATCTAATATTTGTTCATCTATTGCACCTGTTAATGTGAGTGCCTACTATAATCAGGCATCATTAGAAGATATAAACGAGTGGCAATCTCCTTTCATGTTTACTATACTCGATTTTTCAAGGGAAAGTACCAACCTGGAAGCAAGGTTGATTTTCATGCACTCATTTAAAACCAACTGGAAAATTTTGCAGGTAATTATTGTGAGCCAGGAACCTGTTCTTTTCAACTGCTCAGTAGCAGACAATATTCTATATGGACTGAAAGGCAGATCCATCACTGTTGACATTGAAAATGCTTCCGTACGTTTCAAAAACCTTTAGACATGTTTTAAATCTTATATGATTTGAACTAGAAACATGCAACTTGTATTGTCAAATTGAGAGTAAAATTAGCTGCTTCATTTGACTATTTCAATGAATATGGGATTCTCCTAAATTTGAAACATTGTCCACTTCTGGCTCAACAAATTGCAGAGAATGGCCAATGCCCATGATTTTGTATCAAATTTTACGGAAGGGTACAATACACTTGTTGGAGAGTGTGGTGTGAGGTTGTCAAGATGTCAAAAACAGTGGATTGCAATAGAAAGGGCATTACTGATGGATCCTCGTGTACTTCTTTTGGATGAAGCTACAAGTGCTTTGGATGCAGAGAGTGAATACCTGGTTCGGGTGATACCATGACCTGAACCATGATAGCCTCTTTGTTCTTCTATTACTCTTGATTTTTCATCTGATCTTATTTTCTTCCTTAGCAATTCCCTTGCTTGTATTTAATCAAGATGCCATGGACCAATTGATGAAAGGACGGACGGTTTTAGTTATAGCACATCGACTTTCAACAGTCCAAAGTGGAACTATTGTGGCAATTGTGTCAAGCAGTCGGATAGTTGAAAGCGTACTCATGAGGAATTGCTGAAAAAGAATGGTATCTATGCATCTCTAATTTGAAGGCAATTGCAAGGATCCAAAACTAAAAATTAAGTTTTCTTAGCTGGAACGAACATGGAGAAAACTACCCGAGCTGAGTCTCAGAAATCCATACTACATTGATGGCTAATTACATCTATTCTGAATCTCTGATACCAGTCAGTGACACAGAAATTTGACGATTAACAATTGTTAGATGATCCTTTCTTATAATTTGATGGAAGGAAATCTTGTTGAATATTTCGTGTATTTGTGGTTGTGTCCTGGACTTATTGCAAATCATTTTTACTATTTCTTTTATACTTAAAGAAGATAATGCTCTTAAAATCACGGGAAACATACATTGGTCTTATTGTGCATGGACTGGTAAGAGATGTAATATATGGTTAATTCAAACTCTCAACTTCTCCATCTTCCTTAACCCATCACATTGCCTTCCAAAATATTCGAGGAAAAAGTTACCAAAACTGGTTTAGAGTGCCACCCAATTAAAGGCTGATGAGAAAATATCACTAGAGAATATAACTGTCTTGGCTGAAGAGCATGTTGCTAATTGCTTTTAAATTGTTGAATCCATTACAATGTAGTCACTGAAACTAAGAGTAAAGTACCTTTCCAACATAGATTGTCTTTTAATTTTCAAATATGGTCTTTCAAGTTTCAATAGCAAAATATTTGATATATTTTGAAAAGATACACATAGTAGATGACATCAAATACGCTAAATAAAATAATATTAATTCATGAAAAATATGATGGCTATCTTTCAAAATCTAAATTTGCATTACATTTATAATCAGGTTGTTATGGTTACTAGTGGTTGGCCCTTACATGCTGCCCATCTCTCTTCCTCCAATTGTCTCCCATCACCAACACAAGAAGCAACACACAACATCCTTCTTTGCTTAGAAATTTTCTTGCATCCAGTCCCAAGTATTTGATGATCTTGACACCCTCTAGACTTTCTATAAATCACTCCATGACAAAAAACCAAATGTTCAAATCTTCAGACCTAAGTAACACACAACATCATTCTTTGTTTAGAAATTGTCTTGTGTCCATTCCCAAGTATTTGATGATCTTCACACCCTCTAGACTTGCTATAAATCACTCTAGAACAAAAACCAAATGTTCAGAGCTAAGTAATAAATTGCAGCCTGTTACAAGCCCTTTGTGTTCACTACACCAAAAATAAACAGTTCAATTCTTATTTGCATGTCCTACAACATAGTGATAATCAGGTTGTTATGCTTACAAGTGGTTGGCACCATACAAGCTTCCCAACTCTCTTCCCCGAGTGGTCTCCCATCACCAATGCAAGACGTAGCACGGGGCATCCTCCTTTGTTTAGAAATTGGATCACATTCATTCCCATGTATCTGATGCTCTTCACACTCCCTCGCCTTGCTACAAATAACTCCATAAAATACATCAACTGTCTATACAATTTTACATCGGTGACTGAGCCTAATTTTATCTAGATAAACTTTGTTTTAAGGATAAGTGACATCATAACATCAAGCCCATCTAGTATGGCCCCTGTACTATTCTGAAGCACGTAAGAAAGTTTGTGTGAATTCATGCCATTTAGATTTGCCTTGCTAGCTTTGCCTCCACAATGTGGTTAATGTTAATCATCTCAAGCCCTATGAACCTCTTATTTTGGAAGAGGAAGTTCACATTTCCCACCCACCTAATAAAATTATGGATTTTCAGCAATTGTTGGAGGAAGACACACTACTAGACCTATTCTGACACAGGTAAGAAAGTTTGTGTGAATTCATGCCATTTATATTTGCGTTGCTAGATTTGCCTCCACAATGTGGTTAATGTTAATCATCTCAAGCCCTATGAACCTCTTATTTTGAAGGAGGAAGTTCACATTTCCCACCCACCTAATAAAATTATGGATTTTCAGCAATTGTTGGAGGAAGACACACTACTAGACCTGTGCACTTGCTCCACTTGTTAGCGTTTGAGAAAGTGGGGTCATTTTTGCTAAAACAATGAAGAACTAATGTGCCACATCTGACAATCATTTATAGCTATTCTTAATAGTTAGTTGTAGGATAATAAAGGCATGGTTCATCTTGAGCACTATGCATTTTCAATTTATATTATTTCTTACTTAAAGCCGACTTTGTCAAAACTAATCAAATTTGATAAGTAAAATCTTATAAAATGCATTTGCTCAGAAACATAAGATACAAATGTTTTGGGAATCAATATTCTTATGCATTTTTATGTTTTTTTTCAAGTTTCCATCTTCAACATTTGACCGTTATGGCTTATCAATCATCCAACCATCTGATGGAGGGAGGCAGATTGAGGGGTCTAGCAGTTTCCAAATGGGAAAGAGGTTAATATCACCTCCAGATCTGCCAACATCTGCAGTGATTTGGGCCATCGAATCTAAGAGAACAAATTAATGACAAAGTATGCACCTACATAATGGATTTTTATGTCATGATTCTTCTCCAATTTATGTCTTACGGCGTTTCCTTTGCAACATTTGGTGCAAATGCTAGTATTAATATTATTGTAGGTATTTATTTTATGATATTATTTAAGACTTTATATAGGACATAGTAGGTATGATTTATGACTTAAAGCATATCATTGTAAGTGTATGTTTTTATATGGTTTTTATTACATTATTGGAAATACACAAGTGTAATCGATTTGATATGCATCTATATATAATAAGTATTGTAGGTTATTTAACTCATGTTAATTATTATGTTAGTGGATAAATTGTATAAAAAATTATAATTTATTTTAAAATTAATAGCGGTTAATGGGATAATGCAATTTTATAGTCTTGTTTTGGGATGAACTTGTAAATTGAGATGTGAACTCGATATATTTATTGTTTGGACTTGTATAAATTTTGGTGCTCTATATAATTACAGTTTTACTCCTACATAAGTGTTGAGGAAAACATAGATAATAGTGAGAATTAATCCATGGTAAATATATTTATTTACATCTTATTCCTATTAGTTTCTTATTCAAATACTTGCTTGATTATGATGGGAAGTAAATTATATTAAATAATTTATATACTTCCTTTAAATCTTAAGAATAAAAAATCACTACTGAAATATCTGGAAATAAATGCATGAATATTGCTACAATATCCATAAATTATGGCATAAAATATGTGAGGAAGTTATGCACATGGAATTATCTTATGCAGATTTTTCTTTGTAATAATACTCCAATCAAATATTTAAATTTGGTTTTTTTAAACAATATTGAAAAAAATTATTTAATGATAAACCAATAGTGGTACACAAGCAAACGGCCTTGCATTAGCATAGACTAACAAGCATAAAAACAAACCAACAAGCATAAAAGCAATTAAATGAGAATAAGTCTCACATGACTAAAACTATAAAATTTTGAACTAATTAAAATAGTACTTCATTTCAATTTTTTGTATTATTATTATTAATTATAAAAATAATTTTGGTAGTTAGTAAGCAATAGAAAGTCTACATAATTACAATTTACTCCTACATATGTGTTGAGGAAATTATAGATAATAGTGAGAAGTAAATCATGTTAAATATATTTATTTACATCTTATTCCTATTCATTTCTTATGAAAATACTTTCTTGATTATAGTGGGAAGTAAAGTTGTATACTTCCTTCAAAGATTAAGGATAAAAAGTCACAAGTTGCAACAATATCCATAAATTATTCCACTAAGGCATAGTTATGCACATGGCATTATCGTATCCAAATGTTTCATTGCAATAATACTTTTGATTTACCGTCCAATCAAATGTTTGAAGTTTAGTTTCTTTTAGATAATATTGAAAAATAAATATTTAATACTAAACCAATAGTGGTAAACAAGAAAATTGTGGTAGACTAGCAAAAATTAAAGCATTTAAATCATAGTACATCTCACATGGCTAAAACTATAAAATTTTAAAACTAATATAAAAAAACTTATTCAACTTTTTGTATTATTATTATTAATTATAAAAATAATAATATATAAATTAATCAGATATACATTTGAGAAAACATGGAACAATGGTCTTTCCATGTTGATTTACAACATTTTATCATGGAAATTCTTAATCTATAAATAGGCTTTGCTACAATATCATGTGCCAACACCATGGCTTGTCAACACTATATGTCAAAAACATATGCAACTGAAATTTATTTTAATTAATCAATTTAATTAAAAGGAAAAAATGAGCATAACTACATTGGATACTTTGATTTGTCTATACTACTAAATAAACTCCCAAAAATTATGTGTAAGTTTAATCTTACCGTCCAACATAATAATTATTCATAATTAAATATCCTATTCCAAAATAAATATGCATATCAAAATAAAAATATTTAATGAAACATCTATATTTACTAACAATATAAAATATACAAAACATGAATACTCTATATCATAAAGTGATTTCAATAAAAACTAACAAAAATACCAAAAACAAAAAAACACTAAACATGAAATTGATCCTCTATATGATTAACATATTTCCATGAAAGTAAAAACGACCAAAAAAAACTAAACATGAAATTGGTCCTCTAAATCATCAACATATTTCCATCAAAATGTTCTAGCTCAATTAAAAGAGAAATTAAACTTGTGATTTATAAGTTTACTTAGCTATCTTACCTTCTGGATATCACTTAAGAGTTTCTTTCTCTTTAAACGTAACACCATCAGTTACTGTAAATTTTATTTTACTTCCTTTTACTATGAAGAATTTTGTAAATATTGGGAAGCCAAAACCCTTGTGAAACATATTATGTATAAAGTTTTCATTTACTTTTGAGTTGAAATTTCACAAATCTTGAGATTCACGAGAAGAGAACTCTAAATGAAAACTTTATTTTACCAGAAGGTTATTTAGTAGAAAATAGGTTGAGGGAGGGCAAAAGGAAAATTTCGAGGCATTTGGAGGAGGAGAAAACAGGAAAATCTGAAAGGAACAACCTGGAAGGTTGGTCACGATGCAGCAGAGGGTGTTCTTGCGCTAGAATGTGAGCCTATGTGATGGCCTCCCGCCGTTCTCGAAATATTTCCTGTTGATATGACTTTGGCGTCCTGCAAGAGTTTATTGTTGACTTTATTACACTGGTACTTGCTTCGGTATACGAGTTAGGGTTATGACTGACTCCACCGATTGGTAACCTCCATCTGCCGGTTTACTCCTATATGAACCTGAGCCCTTTTGTCAACCTGCTCATTATCACTTTGTACTTTTCACTATTCAAACTCCGCTCTGCTCTGTGGGGGTTTCGTTCCTCAGTGGTTTTGCTTGTAAACACAGATTTTTATGGTCGCTCCTCATTCTCTAACGCCCTGAAGGTAGGGTTTAGTAGCTTGTAAAGAAACCCTCGGCTCTGTACAGTTACAGTTTTGTTTTCCTATTCGTTGGCTAGAGGTTACTGTCTATTCCCGTGTTATCTCTGTTGTTTAAACACTCAAATCGTTTCGTTACAGGTCGCCCTCCAGGTTCACATGCTTCGGCCTCGGCTACAAGGTATTTTCTGGTTCCTTTTAAACTGTTTGACTCTTTCTTTCTCTAGCTCTAACGTTTGTTGCCACTGGTCTTCAGGTTCTATTGGTTGCTCGTTCCCTCAACCCTGTCTTCTCGGTACCAGGTAAATTCTCATCTCAATCCCTTTCGATTGTTGATTGTTAATCGTTTATTTATGCCTGCAACTCCATATTAATCCACTCTCTTTGTCTGTAGGTGGCTCGGTACTGTTGGAAGATGTGGCTCGGTGTTCCTCACTCTCTCGGCAATCACTTGCATTTACCAGTCTTCACTCTACGGGTAGCGTCCTTCCACGTTTGTATGTTTTTAGTGGTTCTGTAGACTCCGTTTGGTCCTGGTTGTCGCCTGACCGATGAAATTTTGTTGGGTTCCTTCCTTTAGCGGAGTAGTGCTCTTATCCTGTACGCTGGTCCTTATTTTGGGTTTCCCGTTCTGTAATGTAAATAATTTAACTGTTGGTCTTCCGTCTTGTGGCTTGGGCCTCTGGTTATATTAAACCCTAGCCTGATATGTCATTGTCCAGTCATTTGATGAGATGGGTTTTCGTTATTTTTAAACCCTCATGCTGTGCTGTATGTTTTGATTAATGAAACGCTCAGTCGCATTATTTTTGCACGGTGTTTTATGGCTGTGCAAATTCTTTAATCTCTGTTACTTGTATCACTAGTTGTTCGCATTTCATTTTCGGGTTCTGGGTTTTGTTCTTAAATTCTGGGTGTTTATAATGCGCTGGTTATGGAATGCTCTGAACAGTATGTAACTATTTATACAGACTTAGGAAATGATACAATAACATGCTAGTTTTGTTACGGCACTTTACTCTGCTCTTAACTAATCAGAGGGTTCTTTGAAGTACCTGTAGTTTTCTGTTTTTATGCACAGTCTTTGTTCTCTGTGTCTGAAGATGATTTAATTGCAGAGTCCACTACTCTTGTGATTTTGTCTGTGCGTTGGTTGGTGTGCGCAACCTGGTATATTCTCCGTCGAAAAGTATTATGACTGTCACGTCTGCTCCACCTGTAAACTTTATCTGTCCTGTATTTCAATATCATTTGCTCGTACAGGAAACTATATTATGATGCATGAAGTCGATTATTACAGTGATGATTAAAAAGTAAATAAAAATAAGAATGTCTTATTTAGAAATGACTGTATTTTCTTTCTTTTCTCGTCTGAGAGGCATCATTTACAATCATACTCTTGCTGCCTTTAAACTCCAGAAACATAATTGTTCTTTTCTCAGTAGAACTGCCCCAACAAATTGCGCAACTGTTTATCTAACTGTCCATAACTAATAAAATATTTTTAAAGAAGCTTAACTAACTAACATTTATTCTTCTGTTCCTAATTCCTAAAAAAAAAACAGAATCAGTGCATGATTTTAATTAACCGAATCCTATCAACCTTCTAAAAAGAAAATAAACCAAGTAAATAAAATAAAATAACCGACAAGGTTTTTGACACCTGTCCAGCTATGCATAAGTGACTGTGTGTTCTGATCTTTCTCTGAGACTGTCAACCTCATTTTGTCTCCTCAGAGCTGGATGCTCCTGCATCAGGCTCCCGGGGTGGCAAAAAGTCATGGCTCCGTTCCATGAGGTCGTCGACAGAATAACCTGCTTTCTGTATTTGCGTTGCGTTAAGCCACAAACTGTCCTCTATTGGACGGTTCTTCCACTTTACTAAATACCGCAAATATTCCTTCCTGCGTGTGCGCTTAGCTACCTGTGTGTCCAGAATTCCCTCAATCTCAATGGGTGGTGCCATCGGCATCTGTCTCGTCCATGAATCTTCTTCACGTTTGGTGTCCCGCGGTGGCTCTGCTACTGTACCATCTGCTGAACCTGCGACATAAGGGAACAGATCTACCACGTTAAAAATAGGGGAAATACCAATCCCTGGTGGCAACTGTAACTCATAGGCGTTCGCAGAAAATTTGCGAATGATCTTGCAGGGCCCGATTTTCTTGAATTTCAGCTTGCTGTACTCTCGTTTTAGAAACCGTTCCTTACATAAGTACGCAAGGACTTCGTCCCTAACATTGAACTGAACTTCCCGACGTTTTGTATCAGCTCGCTGTTTGTACCTCTGACTGTTGTCCTGTAACTTCAGTTTAACATGTTCATGCAATTTGCTCATAGCTTGGGCGAAATATTCCCCATCAGCACTCTGTTTCTCAAGTTTCCCTAAGTCTCGTAACTCATGTACTCCTCGCGGATGCATGCCGTACAAAATCTGGAACGGACTGTATCCTGTGCTGCGATTAGGGGAATCGTTGTATGCGAATTCTGCCTGCGCAAGTACACGGTCCCAAGTCCGGGAATTTTCACCTGTTAAACTTCTAAGTAAGTTCCCCAGACTTTGGTTCACTACCTCCATCTGTCCATCCGTTTGCGGATGATAAGCGGAGCTGAACTGCAACTGAGTATTTAACTTTTTCCACAGAGTCCTCCAAAAATGACCAGTGAACTTTACATCTCTGTCAGAGATAATGGATCGTGGAAGTCCATGCAACCGCACAATCTCTGTAAAGAAAAGATGTGCTATGTAAGTAGCATCGTTGGTTTTCCTGCAGGGTACAAAGTGTGCCATCTTCGAAAATCGGTCTACTACAACCATTACTGAATCAAAGCCTCATTGTGTCTTCGGCAAACCCAACACAAAATCCATACTAACCGAATCCCATGGTCGACTAGGAATGGGCAATGGCATATAAAGTCCAGTGTTCTGACTGTGACCTTTTTCCAATTGACAAATTTTACACCTAGTCACATACCTCTGCACATCCCGCTGCAACTTAGGCCAAAAATAAAAATGCTGTACCTGAGCAATTGTTTTGTCAATTCCAAAGTGTCCTGCCAGGCCTCCACTATGTTTCTCCTGTATGATGTTTTCCCGCATATAACAGTTGGGAATGCATAACTTCCCTCCTTTAAACAACAATCATTCCTGTAGATTATAGTCTAGCCATTTGCTGTCATTTCATAACATCGGGTTTTGGCAAGCCTCATAGGCCTCCATAAACTTGGTGTCGGTCGGATACAGCTCTTTTAGATGCTCAAACCCTAAAATCTGCATCGTGCTCTCCTGTAAAAGCAATGTTCTCCTACTAAGTGCATCTGCTACCTTATTTGATTGCCCACTAATGTGTTTTAGTACAAATGTGAAACTTTGCAAGTACTCAACCCAAGCTGCATGCTTATGGTTCAATTTATGCTGCTGCATAATGTACTGTAACGTAGAATTATCAGAAAATAAAACAAATTCGTTACCCAATAGATAATGTCGCCAATGTTTCAAAGCCTGTACAATGGCGTACAACTCCTTGTCATAGGTCGAGTATTTCTGTCTGCTCTCATTTAGATTTTCACTGAAATAAGTAACTAGTATGTCCTCCTGGCTAAGGACTTCCCCAATGGCTGTACCACTGGCATCGCAACGAACTTGAAAAAGTTTGTTGAAATCAAGCAGTCTTAACACTGGTCTTTCAGTAATCTTCTTTTTCAAGATCTGAAAACTGTGTTCTGCTGCTTCAGTCCACTGAAATGGCTGATTTACTTTCTTGATCGTATCCAACATTGGTGCGCAAATCTCGCTGAAATTTCTGATGAACTTCCTGTAAAAACTGACAAGTCCATGGAAACTTCGAACTTCAAATAAACTTTTTGGAGAAGGCCATCTAACTATAGCTGTCACCTTTTCTGGGTCCATTTTTAATTCATTCTCCGCAATAACAAAACCAAGATACAGTAGTTCTCACTGAGAAAAGGTACATTTCTTCAGATTAATTAACACCTTGTTCTGCTGTAATTTCCTCAATACACTTTGCAAATGTCTGAAATGCTCCTCCTTAGTCTTACTAAAAATCAGAATATCATCCAAGTAAACTATTACAAACTTACCGTTAAATTCCTTCAGCACTTCATTCATCAGACGCATGAACGTGCTGGGAGCGTTGCTCAAACCAAATGGCACCACCAGCCACTTGTATAAGCCTTCGTTTGTCTTGAAAGCGGTTTTCCGTTCATCTCCTTCCCGAATCCGGATTTGGTGATATCCACTCTTCAAGTCAATCTTCGAAAAATAAGCCGCTCCACTCAAACAATCCATCATATCGTCCATCCTAGGTAAGGGAAACCTGTACCTAACAGTAATTTTGTTAATAGCCCTGGAATCCGTACACATTCTCCACTCTCCTCCTTTCTTTGGAGCCAAAATAGTAGGTACTGCGCATGGGCTCATGCTTTCTCGAATCAAACCTTTTTCCAACAACTCCTGGACCTGTTTTCTAATTTCTTCATGGTCCTTGGGACTCATGCGGTAAGCTGCTTTATTTGGCAGGCTTTCCCCTGGTATAAAGTCAATGCAGTGACTAATACCTCTCCTGGGTGGCAACTCATTTGGAAGATCATCTACCATAATGTCTCCAAAATCCTGCAGCAACTTCTGAGCTTCTTCTAGCAAATCTGCAACCTGTGTATGAAGTACTACTGTCCTTGGTCTCCTTATGACAGCAAAATTTATCTCGCTGCCCTCAATCTGTTTTATGAATTCTTTCCCACCTAACAGCAGTGCTTTCACTCCACTAGTTTCTGCTGTGTTTTCCTCCTTGATGGGTACAAGCGTGTGCTTGATCCCATCTTTCACAAACTTATAGTAGTTGGTTTCTCCATCATGAACTGCACTTCTGTCAAATTGCCAAGGTCGTCCTAACAGTAAATGACAGACATCCATTGGCATGACATCGCAAAGGATCTTCTCCTTATACTTACCGATCTGAAACTCCGCCTCACACTGTTCATCAACTAACAGTTGATACCCCTTTTGCAGCCACGACACTTTGTAGGGAGTAGGATGTTTTAACTTCTTTAATCCAAGCTTCTCGACCATCTCCACAGCTACCAAATTATCGGTACTCCCACTGTTAATGATCAACTTACAGCACTTACCTCGTGACTTGCAAACAATGCGAAACAAAGCCTTTCGCTGATCTGGTTCTGCAACTTCCTTTGTTGGTTTTAACAACACCTTATTTAACACCAAGGCTTCACCTGTCTCTGGTGTATTCTCCGCTTCTTGAGGTGTCTCCTCAACATCCTCCGGCTGAGCAACATAGGTTCCTCTCCCACCTGCTGGTTCACCTTCAGGACAGTCATATGACTTGTGTCCCATTTTGTGACAACGATAGCACTGGACAGTTCCCCTGCCTCGACCAAATCCTCGCCCTCGCTGAGCTGGTCGTCCTTCCCTGTTGCTATTGTCCTTATCTGTTGTGCCAGCATATTTGGAACTACTACCCTCCTCATTTGAGCCTGCACCTCTACCTCTTCCATAAATCTTGCCTTTTCCCCTGCCAGAACCACCTCCTCTCTTGGTGTTCTGTTTTCTGTTTATTTTCTCCTCTTCCTTCAGTGCAAACTGATAGGCTTCATCCAACATTTGAGGTGAAAGGATACAGATTTCATCCAAAATCTCCCCTCTCAAGCCATTTACAAATCTGGCTGTTTTCTCTAAGGTATCTTCCACATACCCTGCTCGCAAATTCAATTTATAAAATTCCTCTGTAAACTCCCTGACATTCATTCCTCTTTGCTTCAAGTTTTGTACCTATCGGTACAACATGATATGATAATCTTTTGGCAGGAACCTCTCCTTCAGTTTTGCTTCCATTCTGGCCCACTTCTTGATTGGCTGTTTGTTTAGTCTCTTCCTTTTTGCCTGAACGCTGTCCCACCATAAGGACACATGTCCTTTCAGCTTGGTGGTGGCAAACTTCACTTGTTTGTCCTCACTGGTTTCCTCAAACTCAAAAAATTTATTGACTTCACTCAGCCAATCTAATAACACATCTGCAGACAAACTCCCATCATAAGTAGGTTACTCATGCCTTGGCTTATGACTGGACAGCAAAACTGACTTCAACAATCTAAGTTCTGGTGTCACTCCTTCGAACTCATCCTCTGGTTCAGCTATTTCTTCATCACTGTCATCTGCTGGGTTTATTCTTCCCCCAGCCTCCACCACTGCTAATCTTTCACGTAAAACTTGAATCTCCTCTCGAAATCCATCATCTACTACCCTACGGACTATTCGTCCTCTTCCTCTTTCTTCACCTTCACCTTCTACCTGTTCCATTTGTTCTGACTCAAGAAACTAGCTATGATACCATTTCTGATGGCCTCCCGCCGTTCTCGAAATATCTCCTGTTGATATGACTTTGGCGTCCTGCAAGTGTTTATTGTTGACTTTATTACACTGGTACTTGCTTCGATATACGGGTTAGGGTTATGACTGACTCCACTGATTGGTAACCTCCATCCGCCAGTTTACTCCTATATGAACCCGAGCCCTTTTGCCAACCTGCTCATTATCACTTTGTACTTTTCACTATTCGAACTCCGCTCTGCTCTGTGGGGGTTTCGTTCCTCAGTGGTTTTGCTTGTCAACACAGATTTTTATGGTCGCTCCTCGTTCTCTAACGCCCTGAAGGTAGGGTTCAGTAGCTTGTAAAGAAACCCTCGGCTCTGTACAGTTACAGTTTTGTTTTCCTGTTCATTGGCTAGAGGTTACTGTCTGTTCACGTGTTATCTCTGTTGTTTAAACACTCAAATCGTTTCGTTACAGGTCACCCTCCAGGTTCACATGCTTCGGCCTCGGCTGCAAGGTATTTTCTGATTCCTTTTAAACTGTTTGACTCTTTCTTTCTTCGGCTCTAACGTTTGTTGCCACTGGTCTTCAGGTTCTATTGGTTGCTCGTTCCCTCAACCGTGTCTTCTCGGTACCAGGTAAATTCTCATCTAAATCCCTTTCGATTGTTGATTGTTAATCGTTTATTTATTCCTGCAACTCCATATTAATCCACTCTCTTTGTCTGTAGGTGGCTTGGTACTGTTGGAAGATGTGGCTCGGTGTTCCTCACTGTCTCGGCAATCACTTGCATTTACCAGTCTTCACTCTACAGGTAGCGTCCTTCCACGTTTGTATGTTTTTAGTGGTTCTGTAGACTCCGTTTGGTCCTGGTTGTCGCCGGAGCGATGAAATTTTGTTGGGTTCCTTCCTTTAGCGAAGTAGTGCTCTTATCCTATACGCTGGTCCTTATTTTGGGTTTCCCGTTTTGTAATGTAAATAATTTGACTGTTGGTCTTTCATCTTGTGGCTTGGGCCTCTGATTATATTAAACCCTAGCCTGATATGTCATTGTCCAGTCATTTGATGAGATGGGTTTTCGTTATTTCGAAACCCTCGTCCCGTGCTGTATGTTTTCATTAATGAAACGCTCAGTCGCGTTATTTCTGCTCGGTGTTTTATGGCTGTGCAAATTCTTTAATCTCTGTTACTTGTATCACTAGCTGTTCGCATTTCAATTTCAGGTTCTGGGTTTTGTTCTTAAATTCTGGGTGTTTATAATGGGCTGGTTATGGAATGCTCTGAATAGTATGTAACTATTTATACAGACTTAGGAAATGATACAATAACATGCTATTTCTATTACGGCACTTTACTCTGCTCTTAAGTAATCAGAGGGTTCTATGAAGTACCTGTAGTTTTCTGTTTGTATGCACAGTCATTGTTCTCTGTGTCTGAAGATGATTTAACTGTCAGCGTCCACTACTCTTGTGATTTTGTCTGTGTGTTGGTTGGTGTGCGCAACCTGGTATATTCTCCGTCGAAAAGTATTATGACTGTCACGTCTGCTCCACCTATAGACTTTATCCGTCCTGTATTTCAGTATCATTTTCTCGTACAGGAAACTATATTATGATGCATGAAATCGATTATTACAGTGATGATTAAAAAGTAAATAAAAATAAGAATGTCTTATTTAGAAATGACTGTATTTTCTTTCTTTTCTCGTCTGAGAGGCATCGTTTACAATCATACTCTTTCTGCCTTTAAACTCCAAAAACATAACTGTTCTTTTCTCAGTAGAACTGCCCCAACAGATTGGGCAACTGTTTATCTAACTGTCCATAACTAATAAAATATTTTTAAAGAAGCTTAACTAACTAACATTTATTCTTCTGTTCCTAATTCCTAAAAAAATAACAGAATCAGTGCATGATTTTAATTAACCGAATCCTATCAACCTTCTAAAAAGAAAATAAACCAAGTAAATAAAATAAAATAACCGACAAGGTTTTTGACACCTGTCCAGCTATGCATAAGTGACTGTGTGTTCTGATCTTTCCCTGAGACTGTCAACCTCATTTTGTCTCCTCAGAGCTAGATGCTCCTGCATCACTATGGAAGTCATGATCTATACCTATGAGTATGAAGAAAGGCTGGATTAAGTGTTCTTGATGTGAAAGATATATTTGATTAAATGTTGTCTAATACTTGAGTTGGAATAGAAAGGTTTTGTGGGGAGTATTCGACTTAATTGTCATACCCAAAGCTTGTGAGGAGAGGTCTTTCCATGTTTGAATTCCCTAAATGGTTTGGAACACAAAGATAAGTATACATGTTTTTGAGAAAGAATTGTCGTTCTTGTGCTGTCATTTGAAGTTCTGATATTTTCTTTAGAAAATAAAAAATTGAATATAAAAAATTGAATAGAAGTGGTTGAAATGAAACTAAGAGAGTTAAAGTACTCTTGGATAATAAATTTGTAATGTAAATTGTTATATGTGTTTAATAATGTAACTTAGATTGTTGATGTAACTTAGATTGTTGAATTGTATGGTATTGAAAGGAAAATTAAAGTGGATACAATGACCTATGATAGAATAGAAATAACCTTTTTGAGGATTGTAAATCAAATCAGATAAATGAGACCATACACTATGACAAACCAGATCTCAAGTAAGAGATGATCATACTAGCCTAAGGTAGGAAGAAATTTCTCTCTTGATTTTCTAAATTAATAGTATTGGTTAGTCCACATGCTAAAATGGTGTTTGACGATCAGGAAAGTCCTTAGTCCTTAGATGAATAATTTAACCCAATGGGGTGAAATAGGTCCCAATAGGAACCAAGCATGGTTAACCTTGGGTTGTGGCTAAATTAAAAAAATAAAATTAGTATATAACCTTTACTGGGTCAATTATGACCTAAAATATAAGACAATAATGACAATGGGGGATATAATGAAGAAAGCCGAGTACAAACCACGAAGATTCACTACAGAAATACATGATTAATATTTTCAATAATAGGTAAATAAATAATTATATAAAAAAGGGGTTAAAAAAACCATACGCTATAAACAATTTATTATCAAGTATTGTGCTTATGGCTTTGTGAGCAGTTGATTTAGTCTTGGTTCAACTGACAGGGAGCCACTCACCTCAAACGGATCCAAAGTCACAAAAATACTTAAGAAAAATTCCTTCCAACTTGTGTAGGTGGTGTCACCCAAAAATTAATTTATGCTACAAAGCAATCAGAACTATTAAGAAAAGATATCAACATAACACCATAATCCACAATGAAATATTATTATAGTACTTTAAAGTTCAATTGTTCTTAACAATATTCGATAAAGACAAAATGATAATATTAATATATGATCATCAAGGAAAATGGATTAGTTTATAGTCCCAGTACCAACCCTTGGCTAGGGCATTATGATTAATGGTGGTCCGATAAATCCATCAGAATTACATAAAATATAATCAGTACAATTTTAAAACAAAACTCAACCCGAAGGCTTGAAGCCCTTGTTGAGTTGTTAGAAACAAATCGTTGAGGATATCGAAACTGGTATAACAATAATTATCCAAATTTCGAGCTATAAAAAGACCCTATAGTCTCGATGTCAAACCTTCAAAATGATAAAACTTGTTAGAACAAGAATGAGGAGTTTAAAAAAAACCGGTGTGGGCAAAAGGCATAATGTAAATGGAATTAGAAAGCCCCTCCCTTGCGGTAAGGAAGTCGTACATGTAAATAGCAACACATACTAAGATTAGAACAATTTTAAAGTAAACCATAATTAAAAAACATTGTGAAGCCAAATGAGAATAATGTGGGGGTAAGAATACTACCTAGAACTCATAAGATATTTGAACAGGTGCATGTCACCATTATGTGAGAATAGAACCTAATAATTTGTAGAAATAATGTGATAGGAGGGTACTACTTAAACAACAATAGGTTACAAGGGAATTAACATGTAGGGATTGGGTTAAAAAATGAATAAAACAATTACCCCTTGCATCGTGTAGGGAAACCCTAGAAATACAAAGCCAAATGATGAACTTTCCATGGATATATTCTCACCCAAATAATGTATAGAAATAATGTAAAGAGAAAGATACATTAGGATCCAAGCCATGGTAGAAACCATAATCTAGGGTATCATAGTTGCATAGCCTCTCTTCACAAATGTGCTACTGCAAATGACTTAATCATCAGCAAGGGAGAGGAAAAATATCTACCCCAACTCCCTTGAATAATAAACCACCATTGGATATATTACCTAGTAGATTGATCGCGTAGAGGTAGCCACCTAGCCCTCTTATACCATCAAATGTTGTACTCTCTCATGCATAACTGCATGAAGGGGCTTTTGGATTCTTTATAAAAATCTTATAGCAAAAACAAAGTTTAAATAAATGAATGTATTGATCATTATTCATAACAACAGTTCCATTTATGTGAAAACATTTCCCCCTAATGTTAACTATTGTGTATAGGTTATCACTCCATGTCACCGAATCGTGGCAATTGACTACCATATCACATCTCTGAAGTAAATAATTTCACATTAAACTCAATTGAAGACATGCCATGGTCAAATTTTTAGTGGGTTGTATGAAAGAAGGTTATGTGTTGTAGTGAACATTATTTGAGACAACGATAATGGCTATACATGAGTATTAATATTAGTGCATGTATTTTATTTAAATTATATGCAAGTGTTGACAAATGATAATGGTGAAATATAATAGTAAAAAAAATATCTAGGAGATGTGACAAGTGGTATTAGAGCTTAAGTTTTAATGTTGTGGTGAGTTGGGAAAACATTGAAATAAAAAATGTGTTGATCACACAAATAGAGGATCTAGATGAAGAGAGGAGATGGAAATACGCTTCCATTTAGACAAAAAATTGAAGTTGGGCCCATGTAGTTTGTTGAAGCTTATCCTCAAATGTAGGTCAAGCTATGAGAGTAATCACATAATACAAATGCTATGTTATTGGAAATTTTCCAGCAGTTAAGGGCGGAAATGGAAAATATCGGGGAAGACAATGAAAGGCTAATGACGGAACAAGAAAAAATGATGGAAAGCCTTTTAGACAAACAAAATCTTCGAAATCCTAACCAAAGCTTTGAATGGGAATACATAATTGAGATACACCAGTAAGGAGAAAATAATTGGGAGTCGAAGGGAGCTCAGAATGATCATGGAAAAAAATCAGATAATGTCAGTGAACGAAAGAAAACCAAAAGACAAAATATTGAATTACAAGGGTAGGTTAAAAAAATCAAGCCCCCGTCATTTGATGGTGAAAATGAGGATGCAAAATTTTGGTTAATAAACATGAGTAAATAAGTCCATAATTATGAGTGTGATGATAACTTAAGGGCTAGATTGGCCATTTACCACCTACAAGGTAAAGCCAAGGTATGGTGGAAAGAAGTGAAGACTGTTTGGAGCAATAATGAACAAGAGGAAACTTGGGATAGCTTCCAAAAAAAATATAGGGAGAAATATTTCACAGAATGATTCTGTGATGACAAGCTGAAATAATTTTATGATTAAAGGCTGGGAGAATTATCCATGTATGTATTTATAACCAAGTTTACATCATTGTTAAGTTATCTTCCTTACATTCAGGAAGAAAAAAATTAAGTGAAACACTTTATCAATAGTTTACCAGGATTTATGTTGGAGTGATTGGAGTTTGATAACCCCAAAAGAATTGATGAGGATATTCAAAAAGCCCAAATTTGTTACCAAAAAAAGAAGTAAAAAGGAGAAGGAAGTAGAGATGGGTATAACAAGAAGGGAAAAAGGTATTTCTAGCACAGTATGAGAATGAAAACTCGTAGTCATAGAAATTTGAATAAAAACCAACAAACTATGATTTCCTAAAAAGAGCTAAAAAGAAAATCTACAAGAAGGTGAATCTAAACTAGGGTACATAGCCACTAAACTAGAATTTAATCAAATTTAGAAACCCCCTTTACAGCATTAGAGTTCTGGAGAACCCCACTACTACAAAAATTGTCGTCATGATGGTCGAACAAAATAGGATGCTAATCTTGAAGGAGTTGCTACAGCTAGTGAGGTAGCGAAAAGCATACCAATGATCAATGTGGATATGGAGGAGCATGAAGCAGAACATCAACCTACTATGACAAAGTTTGTATGTAAGTTATTTAACCATCCTTTGTCTATTTCAATAGATCCTAGGGATATTTTGATTTATATCAACCCAAAAATAGTAGAAACATGTCACTTATAATCCTATAGGTTTAGAGATATTTGGCTAATACACTTGGCCACAAGAGCCAATAGAAGCATTATTTCAAAAATAGAAAATTTCCCTATTGAAAATGCGGCCTAGAAAGTTAGGTAGAATTTAAATATGTTTCCTCTCTCATATTAAGATATTCTAACTGAAATCGTTTTGTTAAAGGAACATTGGAACTTAGTGAAATGTAAGGAGAAAACCATTAAATTCCTCACTAAAGAAGGTAGTAGGAAAGAAATTCAAGGGGTAAAAAGGTCTATCAAGATAAGGCCTACTACAGCTTCAGAATTAGGAAAATCCACGAGGAAAGGTTTTCAAATATATGTTCTATAGGTGATGTACACTAACTATAAGGATAAAACAACTACATTATAAACTATTATTCTACTACAAGACTTTTTTGATCTATTTCCTGAAGAGATACCCGGACTTCCCCCCAAATGGGACATTCATTTTACAATACAATTAGTCGAAGGAGGTAACCGAGTGTCTAAGTCCCCTATCATATGAGTGTACATTAGTTAACTGAATTAAAGAGGCAGTTATAGAAACTACTTAATAAAGGATATATTCACTTGAGTGTATCTCCTTGGGGAACCACTGTGTTTTTCTTTAAAAAGAAAGGTGGCACCCTATGATAGTGTGTTTAATACTAGAAGTTAAACAAATTAACTATCAAAAACAAGTATCCACTGCAAATATTTGATGACTTATCCAATCAAGTCCATATTTCTACAATTTTTTCTAAAATTGACTTGTTGGCCAGGCTATCACTAAATAATAATAAAGGAATAAAACAATTGTAAAATAAGATTCAAAACATTATACAAGAATTATGAATTTTTTGTCTTACCATTTGGACTCACGAATGCTGCTCCAACATTTGTGAGCCTAACGAATGGTATTTTCCATTCATATTAGACAAATTTGTTTTTATTTTCATAGATAATATTCTTATTTATTACAAATTTTTGGAGGAACATGAGGATCATTTAGGATAGTACTACAAACATTGAGGTAACATTATTTATATGTTGAATATAGCAAGTGTGAATTATATAAGGACCAGATTCAATATTTGGAGGATGTGATATCATCAAAAAGGAATAATTGTGGACCCTCATAAAATAAAAAATATTATGGAATTACCTATCATGTAGGAGACATTTGATCCTTTATGGGCCTAGCATGATACTATTGTCAGTTTATAGAATGATTTTCTAAAATTGCTTACCCAATGACTTCCTTGCAAAAGAACGGGAAAATATTTAGGTGGAGAATCGAGTGTTAGGAAAGCTTTCAAAAATTGAAACAACTTTTTAACACATCCCTGGAATTAATGATTGCTGACCCCTAAAAATATTTTTTTTCTCTAAAGAGACATGTGTCAGGAAGGTGTAGGAGGAGTTTTGATGCAGGAAGGAAGGGTGATCACATATGAATCTGAGGAGTTAAAAGAACACAATAAAATGTACTATTATTTTGACTTGGAACTAACAACTACAATACATGCATTAAATGTATGGAGACAATACCTACTAGGAAAAATTTTTGTGTTAATGATTGATCATAATATTCTCACTAGCTTCCTCAAAGAAGGTAATCTTAATGATCGTCACACTAGATGGAATGTGTTTCTGAGTGAGTTTGGATTCAAAAGTAAACATATAAAGGGTAAGGAGAACTCAGTAGCCAACACATTAAGCTAGAAATTACATTGTGTGTATCAAATATCTTACATTCAAGTGGGATTTAAATTTTTGGGTCAAATTAAAGCGACTAGAATAAAAGACGCTTAATATGAATTTTTTTCGAAACACAGTAAAGAATTAATCATATCTAGAAAATAATCTGATGATGGAATCAATATGGAGAATTTAAGAATATTTTGAGGAAGAGTGTATGTCCTTAACCATTTGGATATCGTACAAATAATGCTAAATGGGTTTCATAGGAGCCTTTATGTTGCCCATCCAGGGTATCAGAAAATTCTTTCTCCACTTAACAATAATTATTTTTGGCCTAATATGCAGAAAGATATTACAAAATATTTGGCCAAAAGTGTGGAGTTTCAGAAAGTTAAAGTTGAACACTATCATCAAGTGGGACTACTCCATCTATTACCAATACCTGAATTTAAGTGGGACACCATTACATTTGATTTTATCCTAGGTATACCCAAGTCTAAGAAACAAAATGACTCAATTGTTTGTAGTGCATATGTTGAATAAAGACCCCATTTTATCCCCATACAATCTACATATAAAATTGTCTAAATCGTTGACATTTTTATGAAGGAAATATTTTGATTGCACATGATACCTAAAGTAGTTGTCTTCGACAGAGATATAAAATTCCCTCTTGCATTATGGAGAGATAATTTTATTGTACTTGGAACAAAAGCCCAATTTAGTACCGCATATCACCCAAAAATAGATGGGAAGACCAAGCCAGTGATTTAGGTACTTGAAGACATGCTAAGAATGTATGTTATGCAGTAGCTGACAAAGTGGGAGGAATATCTCTAATTGGTTGAATTATATAGAATAGTAGCTATCACGAGTCAACAAAAATGAGCCCTTTTGAAGTCCTATATGGAAGGAGATTCAAGACACCAACCAATTGGAACATTTCAGAACATATCTCAATATTAGCACTAGGTATGTTAGATGAAATGGAACAAACAATAAAGGAATTTTTCCAGAATATCTAAGTTTCTCAACACCGATAAAAAGCATATGTTGACAAAAGGGGGACTTATAAATAATTTTGAGTGGGAGATCATGTCTATGTGTGGGTTAAACCTAAGAAAAACATGTTTATATGGGTTGGTTCTACGAAACCAGCTCCCTTGTTTTGTGGCCCTTTCCAAAAGTTGGAAAGAGTTAGACCTATATCTTATAAAGTTGTGCTACCTAGCCATATACAATTTCATAATGCAATACACATTTCACTATTAAATAAGTATATGTATGATCCAAGGCATATCATTAACTAGAAATATGTGCACGTGAAATTTTAAATGATTTTTTTTATATATATACATATATATGTATCAAATTTTGTAATGAACAACATATCTTATATTAGTTTTGTAATTGTAAACAAGTTGAACTTGGTAGAGCCTATGCATAGACTTGATCAGAGAGAAATAATCCTATCGAGGTGAGCTATGACCCAGGTTAAAGTGTATTAAAAGCACTTTAGCTTGAAATAGGCTACCTGGGGGGATGGAGGATTTATGAAAGAGATGTATTCTGACCTATTCCGTGTGAAATAATAAACACCCTAGATGGTGTTTCATTCAAAGGGGAAATATGTAACAACCCCATTTACTGTAAATTTTATGTTACTTTATTTTACTATGAATAACTTGGTAAATGTTGGGCTAAGGTAAAAATCCTTGTGAAACATGTTATGTATAAATTTTTTGTTTACTTCTACAAAGAAATTTTGGAAAACCTTGGGATAGATGGGAAGGGGTCTCTAAATGAAGATATTCTTCTACCATAAAGTTATAGACAATTATTATTTTCTGTCTTGAGAATACAAGTGTCTAGTTGAAAACAGGTTGAGGAAGGCAAGCAGGAAAAAGCCTAAAGGCATCTTGAAGGAGGAGAGAGGAGAGAAATTTGAAAAGAACAACCTAGACATTTGGGTAGAACATTGTCAAAGGTGTTCTTAATCTGCACTATGACACAGTGAAAGCCATGATCCAAACATGTCAGTTTGAAGAATTCCAGGTTGGATTGTACAACCTTTATGTCAAAGAATATATTTTACATAATAGCTTCTAATAACTTAGTTGGAATAGAAAGGGATTGAGGGGATTATTGGATGTAATCACCATATTTAGATGTTGGGAGGAGAAGTCTCTCCCTCGGTCAATTCTTGAGATTGTTTGGAACACGAAGATAAATATACATCTCCTTTGAAAAGAATTGTTCTTCTGTTGTCATCTGAACTTTTGATATTCTCTTTAGAAAAATGAATTTGAATAGAAAAAATGGTTGAAATGACAAGAAGAGAGTTAATGTACTCTTCAATAATAAATTTATAGTGTAAAATATTATTTGTTGTATGTTTCTAATGATGTAACATAGATTATTGAAATGTAATATATTGAAAGTAAATTTAAAGTGGAAATGGTGACCTATGATATAACATAATGAAATTTTTTGAGGATTGTAAATCAGGTCAGATAAATACCACCATACACTATGACAACCAGAGATTAAGTAAGAGGTCACGAGACTAACCTAAGGTACGAAGAAATTCATTTATTAATTTTCTATATTAATTATAACAACTCTTGTTAATGGTCCATGTAAATATAAAATATAAGGCCATGGTGATGGGACACATATTCCAAGTTGAATGGTGGGAGAATCATCCTAGTTGGTGTTGATTTGGTTTATTATGGATAAGGGAATTGGCAAAGGAAATTACTAAGGTTTTGGAAAGGCATGAGGCATTTACCGACATTTTATTGATGAAAATAATAGAAATTAGGATTAAAGGAAGGTGAACGGTCACAGGTTGCATGTGAGGAGGAAAATGAGGGAAAATAATGGAAAATGAAGAAAATAGAGACATCATTAATAAAAAGGCTTCCAAATATCAATGGGAAGGACTTGATCACTTCAGTTTTGGAGCTCTCTCATTATTCTCCCTCTCTTTCATACTCTAGGATAGTTAGAGTTTCCTTGGAGCACTCTTGGAGGGTATGACATACTCGGAGTTTTCGAGAAAGAAGAAAAATCAAAAGAAGTAAAGTGCAAGAGGTCATCGATATACAAAACTATAGAGGTATTTTCTACAGGTATCGAGTTGCATGTATGTTTTCCTCACTATTTTTTACATGCATGGGACATGCATGGCACATGCATGTGGTTTCTTGGTTGTGATTTTTCACTGACATGGAGGATTGCCTCGACTGACAATGGATTTCACGGCCTTGCCATTTCCTAGATAGCCATGGTGATTGTGGTTTTATTTCCTTGTTGCGTTTTTGGTTGGCTCTCATGTTTCCTCAGCTTGGGTTGAGTTAGTAGTTCCTAGAGGCTTAGTTGGACAAATGCTCTAGAGACCTGTCGCAACTTTGGTTGACTTACTAATCTCATAACCTTAGTTGGAAAAATGTTGTGTAGCCCTTGGTGGGTTCAGTTGCTAGTACTGGAGCCTTGGTTGGACAAACACTCTGCAGCTTGGTGGCAAGTGTGGGTTGAGTCACTAGCTCTATAAACTTGGTTGGAACAAATTCTCTTGAGCCCTGGATGGCTAGGATAGATACCAATCAAATTATGATTTTGTGATGTCCGACCGTGAGTTGTAATCACTATTTTATGGGTTAAGATGGATGGCCTATGGAAGCCCTGGATGGTTTTGGATTGATGTGTTCTATGAGATCCGACATTCATGCTTGGAATATGGCACAATGGTGAATGATTGAAGAGTGATTTCGTTGAGCCATTATACAGCTAGGTGAAACATGGAAGTCCCATCCCCATTTTGGATTTTGCATAATTAATGAAGTTTATTTCTCCTTGTATCTCTATGAGCATTATTACGTATTATATGTGGTTTATATGGCCGCGATTTCTTTTGAATTTTTGTCCCTATTATGTTGGTTACTTACATGTTTTATGGCAATAACCATGAGTGGCTCTCATCATGTTCTTACTTGTTATTGAATTAAAAATGTATATATGACCTAATTGATGAAATGGAAGCTAATGTGATAAGGAGAAAATGCTTCATAGTGAATCTCAGATAAATATGAGAACCCCATGCTTAGATATGTTATTTACACTTGTAGATTTCATATTTACTAAGTGTTCGACAAAGTTCCTTTCATGGCTAGTAGGGGTCAAATCAAGGTCTTGAACAAGTAATTTATTCAGTATTGTCACTTCCATAAGATTTTACTGATTTGAAGAGATGGTTCAATTTTGGGCAGTGACCTGGGATCTAGGGCTGAAAAATTGGCTCAAATCCCAAAGTCACTAGCATGGCACTGAAAAATTGGGTCTCTGGTCATTGGCAAGTAATCTTGTGAAAGCGACTATGGGGTTACAATCACATGCATGTCTTGTCATGGGAGAGACTTTGTGTTGAATTCATCTAAATTCTAGGTTAACTCAGGGGTTGGGCACCTGGAGTGGTGGATTAGTTCCTCGGGGTCCTGAAGCAGCTAAGGGAGGTTTGTGTGTTGTGTTCCCAGTAATTCCATTCCCTCAAGGTCACCTGGGAGGTTCAATCATATCATAGTAGCCTCTCATCACATGTTTACCCTGAATGGCTGGTTTCTTGGATAGATGTGGGAGGAGGGTGTTAAAGTCCGGTGTTAGAGCATGGTTACACTCTCCTTAGGCTTTTTGTTGAGCATACTTTCATGTTGGTCTCATATGTGTTCCTTATGCATCTACTCCACGTTCTTGTTTAATTTGCATGGTGTTTATCATGGTTGTAGTGATGTCAACATGTGAAGGTTGAAGGTGTTGTCATCGAGTATGTTTTCATGTGCATATGGTTGATTATGCATTGCTATGCACATCAATGTTCACATGTTATCAAATGCGTGTGAGGTGGTTTTTGTTTTCATGCATGAGTTCATGGTTTATGTACTTGATATGGTCATGCATTGATGACTGGACTCTAGCTAGAATGGTGTGTATATGATTTTGTACTTATGTGTTATATGCATATATGTAGTTGTTATGCATGTATAGTCTTGGTTATAGCTATCCATGAATAGTAGGTCAAAAATTACTTGTGAAGTCATTGTATGAAAATTTAGGTCATTATGATGCTATTGGTTGTTTTCATGCTAATGTGTTGGTTGAGATAGAGCAAGATATGCAAATCATCAGAGTGAGGTTGCAACATTAGATCTTGGGATAAGAGTGGATTGTCATGCATGTTTGCATGTTAGGCATGCTGGTAAGTAAGTTAAGGATTTTTATATGAATAGGTTTATGTACATGTCTTTTGATGTTATGTTTACATACATGATATATGATAGTTGATTAGTATAGTCACATGCACATGTATTGGATAGTCATGAACGATAGTAACCTGTGGTTGTGTGCATTGCGATTTTTGTTTTATGTTAGATAACTTGATGATAATGTTATATGTTTTTGATGAGTATGTTATAGGTTAACTGATTGTTGTTGTATGATAATTAGCTTGACGATTAGGTCATATGTTGCTAATGATCATGTCATATGATAACTGATTGTTGTTATATGTTATTTAACTTGACGATTAGGGTCATAACATTAATATCTTATTGTTATATGTATTTTATTAAATTGGATTGGCCTATGTAGATGGTTGTGGTTACGATATTCTTCTATGAGTTGACTTATTATGACATGGTGTTGTACTAGTCTAGACTAATTATACATATGTGATTTATATGTAGATTATGATGTGAACATGCTAGTTAGTGAGTATTATGGATATCATGATGCTATCTATGTTTGAGTTATCATGTTCTGAAGTTATATCGTGCTAGCTAGATTGATTGTGCACACAATATTGCCTCCCCTAAGATACATTAAGGTATGAGTTTGCTTATGTAATATATTTGGTGCTTGATTGTTTGATTATGACATCTACTTGGTGTTTGAGTGTTTGGTGTCTAGTTGATTTATTTAACATGGTATGTTTCCAAGTTGGTTGGCTGTTTGATGAATTTCATAATATGAGTATATGTTCAAATGGTGTTGTTTTAATATGATTGTACTAATACATATGTGTCAAGATAGTTGATATGTACTTGTGTGTAAGTAGGTGATAGTTGTAGCATTATGTCTAATGACTATGAGTTGACTATGGATTATGACATGATTGTTAGTCTTGCTAAATTTTGATTTCAACATGATATATATGATTGTCTTGATATTTGGAACATGTGGTTGACATGTGTGAGTAGTTGTAGGAAACAAGCTCGGTATTAGTGTCACAAGGTAATACTTTATATGTTTATATAACTAATGGCTGGTTGATTTCATAGTACTAGTAAGCATTGATTTCAACAAGGAAAAAAAGGGTAAAAGAAAAGAATTGGAAACTAATTCCTTTCTCTATGTTTCGAAACCATAATTCCAAACGAACGAGTTCCTTGCATATAGGAATTCTTCTTAACCTTGAATTTATCTGACATTATATAGATACATGCTATATTGATGAACGTGTACTTAACATGTATATTAGATGGTTTTAGTTACAAGTGGATCTGTCACAGGATTAGAGTCCCTTGAGAGATGGTGTGGGTGTGTTCTGTTCCAAGAAACATGCTTGACACAAAAACATAAGGTAATTGGTGTATTGTTATGTTTATGTGTGCACTGACAGTTATGTGGTTATGGAAATATGATGCAAGGGATTGCATGGAAGCAGAATTTACTTGAAATTTTGAATAAGGCTCTAGTTGATATTTCCTTCGAAACAATGGGGGATTGAGTCATGGTTTTTTTTGTAAGTCTTGTGATTTTGGTCTTTTGTGACTTTTCCACTTGATTTGAGATTTCGCGTGTGTCTCGTGCATAACTATGCCACTTAATTTGCAGTGTCATATTGTTATTTATTTTCATGCCCTTATTATTATTTGTTTCTTTTCTTGCATTTTATGTGTTGAGTCTTGGGAATGGGTTTGCGAAAGAGGAAAGTGAATGGAGTTCAAGAAGAGTCGGATGAAACCCAACATGTAATGCAAGACTTGGATGAAGCTAGTGCATGAGTAAGTGCAACAGAAGGTAAGACTTTGACAGTTGGTTACACTCGTGTGGTCCATTGTGGTAAATGGATGGTGATAGTCTAGACATGTGAAAGATAACTAGAATAGATAAAGTAAATGGATATGAGGTGTCATATGCCTTGGTTACACTCGGGACTGTTGTTCTCAATGTTGCACATGTGTTACACACATAAAGGAGGTTCTCTTAACCTTAACTTTATGATATTTGGAAATTATGTTGTGATCATGATTATGTTGAATTTTTATATGTATATATGTATGTATGTCATTGTCTGATAGGATCACGATTGTTTTATGTTGATGTTTATATGTATATATATGTATGTATGCATGTTGTTTTTTGATAGGGTCACTAGGAATCATTCTTGTGGAAGAATGATTTCTTACGCAAGTGAATGACATGGAGAGGTTCCTGGTCTATGCAGAATCAAGTGGGAAGAGTAGTCATGACAAATACATGAGCTCAGTATCATGTGGATATGAATTGATGTTGTATTATTGTATTATGTCAATGTTTATGACAGGTAACACTAAGTGATGCATCAACAAAATGAAAGCGGTGTGGTCAACGACATGTTGGGACAAGCATAGATAAGAAATTAGAAGCAAGGTTTCCCAGTAGAGACAATGTGCTCTTGCATGGGAGGTAATATTGGTGTGCATATGTTGTATATGTTATACATGTTGCATTTGTGATCTTGTGTGCATGCAATGTTGTATGTATATAGTGTGTGTCAATGTTGTTATGCAATGATTATGTGCAAGGTTGTACTGATAATGTTCTGTGAATGTTTCATATGAAGTGTCGGGTATAGATGGTGCTATGTACATGATGGATATGCAATGTTTTGTGAATATGGTGTTGTGTTCATGTTGGATATGCATCGTTGTGCAAGCTGTTATGTACATGCTTTATATACAGTGCTATGTACATACAAAATTGTGTGCATGTTGTACATATGGTGCTATGTACATATGGTGTTGTGTGCATGATTTTACAAGTGGTTCTATGAGCATGTGGTGTTGTGTACATGTCATTCATGTTGTGCTGTGTACATATGGTATTGTGTACATGTTGTACAGTTGGTACGATGTACATGTGTCGTTGTGTACACCTTGTGGAGGTGGTGTGATGTATATGTGATTCTAAGCACATGTTCTGTAGGTGGTGCTTTGTACAAGTGGTACTATGTACATGTTCCACATATGGTACAAGTGTACATGTCATGTTCTGTGCATTTCGTACATGTTGTGTCGTGTACATGTGGTACTATGTATGTGTATTATGTAGTTTCGGTATCGTCACATGTGTACTCATTGTATTGTACAATGTGTAGTACATGTATTTTGTTTTGTTGTACACCAAGTGTACATACATTTATTATGTGGCATTGTACATCAGGTATATATGTATGAACTATGTGGGATATTGGGTCTATGTGTATGCATTTATGGTGTTGCACGTTGTGTGTGAATGCATGTCTTCTGATGTAGATTGTGTACGTGTATGTGTTATGGTGTGTTGTACACTAGGTGTAGGTATATGTCTTATGTTGTGTTGTACACTGAGTGTAGGTGTATGTGTTGTATTCTAGCTATAGGTGCATGTATTTCATGGTGTAGTATGTCATGTGTGGTTGTATGTGTGGGATTTACACTATGTGTGTGTGCACTCAGTTGAGGAGAAGGAACTAGGTGTTTATTGGATGTTGCAACCAATCCAAAGTGCATACAAAATAAGGAAAAAGGAAGAAGCTAAGGATTGATTAAAGGATAAGTATCAATATCTTATTTTAGTTTTATTATGCATGTGATTTAGGATTCTCGTCTATGATGATTACTTGTGCTCTATGATTCTGGTTTATAATGGTTGTGTGTGATTTATGATTTTGATCTACAATGGTTGTGTTTATAGATAATCTGATGTGATATGTTATACATGATGGTTTTGTCAAATATGTTAGTTTGACTTGTTGTGAAAGCAAGCGAGCATAATTGCAAATGTACCTTATTGGTGAGCTACCAATGAGGTATGATTTGAAGTTATTTCAATTTATTTTGAATCTAATGGAAATTACGTGCTTGTTATAGGAATGCATGAATAGGCATGGTTGGGTGGTTGAAATGGACTACAAGAATTACCAATGTTAGCAAAAGGAATTGGAAAATGCAAAAGTATGATAGTAAAGAACTTTAGAAGAAAGGCCATTGTGGGACACTAGTACCCAATAATGTCCATTGATTTCCATGAACATGCTATGATAGATACGATGGTTTTAAGGCATGGATTGCCTTGGTTTTTCTATATTCCGATGCTAGGTAGCCTTCCCAAGGGATGGACTACTTGAGATGAGGGTGCCAACAGGACTTGGAAAGTGAGTGACTACATGGAGGGGTGACCGAATTCCCGAGGGACTGTGTAAAAGAGAAGGTAAGGTTGTGGATATATTTGTTTTGGTAATTAGAATTTCCAAATGGAATCAAATGCATATTGAGAGTGTGCCCTGGAACAATGAGCCAGTAATTTCTCACTCAGAGGACAAGTGGCGTTGGATTGTAGCACTGAACATTGGATGTAGATTTGACTTCATAGTGGATTCTAGACTTCTTGAGAAGGAGGTGAATCCTAGTATTACTTTGAGGGTGGAGGTGTGAGCAGATGGATTCCCTTTTTGTGGATGTAAGCACAACATCCTTTTATTTGTTGGTTGATCAAATGTATATATGTGTATATGTGTATGTTATTTTAGCTACATATTGAGCTTGTTTATAAAGCTCCATAGACGGTATCATTATTTGTTGGTTGAAGAAAATGTGTATGTGTATATGTGGTTATTATTTTAAATATCTTAACGATTTTTTTTATAAATCTCCAGTAAATGACATGTTTTTCATGGTTCAATAGTGGTCATTGTAAATACTGCAACATCTTGTGTTATAAATCTCCATGGGCAGTATGATTTATTTTCAGCAGTCTTATTGGTTATAGGTGTCATTAAACAACGAGGATGGTGTTCCTGTAAGGGGGAGGGTTATGTAACAACCTTAGTTAAAAATCCATGTAAATATAAAATATAAGGCCGCGGTGATGGGACAGATGTTCCAAGTTGAATGGTGGGAGAAACATCCTAGTGGGTGTTGATTTGGTTTATTATGGCCAAGGGAATTGACAAACACCATGGTTAAGGTTTTGTAAAGTCATTATCCATTTATTGGAGTTTTATTTATGAAAATATTGGAAATTAGGAGAAATGAAAGGTCAATGGTTATAGGTTGCATGTGTGGAAGAAAATGAAGTAAATAATGGAAATCAAAGAAAATATAGGCCTCATTAATAAAAAGGCTTCTGAGGATTAGTGGGAAAGACTTGATTAGTTCAGTTTTGGACCTCTCTCATTTTTCTTCCTATCTCTCATGCTCTTGGATACTTAGATTTTTCTTTGAGCACTCTTGGAGGGTGTGGCATACTTTATGTTTTGGAGGAAGAAGGCAAAGTAATAACAGGAAAGTACAAGATGGCATTAGTATCAACAACTAGATGGGATTTTTCCTATAGGTATTGAGTTGCATGTATCTTATCCTTATTTTTTTTGGCATTCATGGACCATGCATGTGGTTGTTGGTTGTGATCTATCATTGACATGGAGGATTTCCTAGATTGACAGTGGATTTCCTAGTGTTGCTATTTCATGGATAACCATGGTGATTGTGGGTTTATTTCCTCTTTTTTTTTGGTGGGTTCTCATGTTTTCTTTGGTTGGCATGAGTTACTAGTTACTGGAACCTTGGTTAGACAAATGATCTGCAGCCTTGTAACATATTGGGTGGAGTTGCTAGTCCCGTAGCCTTAATTGGACAAATGCTTTGGAGTGCTTGGTGGGTTGAGTTACTAGTCCTAGAGCCTTGGTTGAAAAAATTCTCTAGAGTTGCATAGTAGTTGTGGGTTGAGTTACTAGTCCTACAAACCTAGCTGGAAAAACGCTATGGAGCCCTGAATGGATCGGATAGAGACTAATCAGATGATGGTTTTGTGATACCCAAACATGAGGTGGAATCACTGTATCATGGGTTGAGGTGGATGGCCTCTAGAAGCCCTGGATGGTTTCAGATTGGTGTGTTCTAAGAGATCCCACATTCATTCTTGGAATATGGCACGAGGATGAATGACTGAAGGGAGATTTGGCTCGGTCATTCTATGACTAGGTGGAATGTCGAAATTCCATCCAGGGTTTGGATTTTGCATCATTAATGAAAGGTTATTTCTCCTTGTATCTCTATGAGAGTTATGATGGATTATATGTGGTTTATATGGCTATGATTACATTGGTATTTTTGTCCCTATTATGTTGGTTATTTACCTGTTTTATGACAGTAGACATGAGTGGCTCTCATCATGTTCTTACTCAATGAGCTAATTGATGAAATGGGAGCTAATGTGATAAAGAGGTAGTGTGCCATAATGAATCTCAGATAAGTGTGAGAGCTATATGCTTGGATCAGGCATTTACGCGTGTAGATTGCAGATTTACTAAGTGTTTGAAAAAATGCTTGTCATGATTAGTAGGGGTCCATTCAAGGTCTTGAACAAGTATTTTCTTTAGTACTATCATTTCCATGTTATTTTATGGATTTCAAATGGTTTAATTTTGGGTAATGACCTGGAATCTTGGCCTAAAGGAGTGGCTCTAATCCTAGAGTCGTTGGCATAGCATTGAAAAGTGGGATCTCTAGTTTTTAGCAAGCAAGCCTATGAGAGTGACTATAGGGTTACAGTCACATGCCTGACTTGTCATGGGAGAGAATTTGGGTTTAATTCATCTAAATGCTAGGTTGTCTTAGGGGATGGGCACCTGGAGTGGTGGATTAGTTCTCGAGGGTCCTGAAGCACCTAAGGGGGTCCTGGATTAGTTCTTTATCTCTCCACTGCTCACCATCTTCTTTCACCAACAAAATAGATCTTGAAGATCTCCCACTGAACAGGGTCTACCACAGGCCCGAGTGAAATCCCTCAGGAAAAAATTCATCCCCTTGACGACAAAACAACTTTGATATGAAATGTAGGTTTCAACCCTGTATATAAATTACTTGCATACGAATTCTGAAACACAGAAAAATAAACAATGCGAGAGCATAACACATAAAACACATATACACAAAGATTTTCCCCTTGATCCCAAAACCGAGACTACCAGCTTGATTTTTCTTTATGTTCCTTTCAATGTTAGAATACATATTTATACATGACGAGGCATCCAATACCACGGACTGAAAACCAATACATCCATAACCATGGACCAAAAACCATCGCGTCCAAAACCATGTGCAAAAAATCATGCACAAAACCATAGGTAGGTCCTCCCAACCTACGCCTCTAAAACCCCCTGTGCCCCCCCACCCCCACCCCTCCGCTACGCAGTTGGCACAACGAAGGGGGGGCTCCAACCCCCTTCTAACCCCGTAGTTAACTATGTCGGCTAGTTGTGGAAAGAATATAACATAACCCAACGATATGTTTGTTTTGTTTCCATCGATTCCATTTTCTCAAGGTCACCTAGGAGGCTGAATCATATCATAGCAGCCTCTCATCGCATGTTTACTTGTCTTGGTTGGTTTCTTGGGTAGATGTGGAGAAGGGTGTTACATTAATAAGTATGGTTAGTTGACCAAATGAAACAATGTTTAACAAATAGGACAATGTTTGTTTAGATGAATAATTTTACCAATTGGGGTGAAAGATGTTAGGATATTCCGACACATAGGAAATAGTTAAGTTCAACTTGGTCTAGTATAGAGTTAGGTATAGAGTTAGGTAAAGTGTGTTTCTTTACCGTTGTACATTTTGTAACTTACAATCTGACGGTCACGATATGTAGTGATCCGACGGTTCATTCTCTCCTCGGTATTACCGACACTTGATCCGTGGCTTGACACCCGATTGGTCCATGAATTCTATTTAAAGCGCATGGAGGGTCATTTGTAGTTTCACCGTGCATGAGAGAAGCTTATGTAAATTTTCATTCTTTTATTAATAAATTGCCTGTAGTAGCCACGTTGGCGCAGGCCGTGGACTGTTTCCCTCTCTGAGGGTTTTACCCACGTCAAAATACTGGTGTATGATCTGTGATCTGTTTGTGAGCAGTGTCCTTTTGGTGTTCTGTCTGAGGAACTTACCCTATAAATTCCTACATGGTATCAGAGCTATTTGAGGGCCGCGTCCGTTATTGATCCAAATCTGAAGCCGGTAGAACTGCATGC
>APFE030387900.1:90901-137740 GCA_000404065.3 Pinus taeda
AATGTACTTTTGTTGGATATTCTGAAGATGTAAAAGGTTATAGACTTATTCCATTTTAAGTCCAAAAATGTTATCATTAGAAGAGATGTAAAATTTGATGAAAATAAATCGGCCTGCGAGCCTAGTCCGGCGGATGTGCCACCTCTTCCTATCTCTTCTACTTTTGAAAACATTTCTTCTTCAGATGATGAAAGTGAGGATGACAATCCCCCCCCACCTTCTCAGGATCCTCAACTTCCAAGATGGGTCTGTGCTACTCGGGATGCAGCAGGTGATCTTGCCGGTGATCCTTCAGATCAGCGACGTACACGTTCTCAGTTTGAAAGAGCCTCTTCTTTACTGGCTCAATCTCCAGTAAATCATGATCCTGACATTTTTGCAGAAGCTTCAGGCCATCCACATTGGGAAGTAGCTATGAATGAAGAATATCATTCATTGTTCGCAAATGATACATGGGATCTTGTTCCTCTACCAAAGGGACGCAAACTTGTTAGATGTAAATGGGTTTACAGAACAAAGTATGGACAAGATCGGAAAGTTGATAAACATAAAGCTCGTCTTGTTGCTAAGGGCTTTTTAGAGGTTGAAGGCATTGACTACACTGAAACCTTCTCCCCTGTTGCCAAAATGAACTCTATCCGCCTTGTTCTTTCCCTTGCTGCCTCTTTAAAATGTGAAGTCCATCAGATGGATGTTAAATCTGCCTTCTTGCATGGGGACTTGCATGAAGAAATCTATATGGAACAACCCATTGGCTTCATCCAAACAGACTGCAGCCTTGTATGTCGACTTAAGAAATCTCTTTATGGTCTCAAGCAAGCTCCTCGGGCTTGGTATGCCAAAATGGATAGCTTTCTTTTAGAATCTGGCTTTTCTAGGTGTTATTCTGACAATACTGTCTACACGAAGAAAGTGGGCAACTCTCTTATCATCCTTGTTCTTTATGTTGATGATCTTATTCTTACTGGTAGTGATCCCAACCTTATAAACCATGTGAAGTCCAGCCTTAAAAAGAAATTTGAAATGACAGACTTAGGACACTTACACTATTTCTCGGTCTTCAAGTCTTGCAATCCAAGGAGGGTATTTCCCTTTCCCAGTCCAAGTATGCTTGTGATATTCTTCATCATTTTCACATGGAAGATTGTAAGCCAGCTCCTTCTCCCTTTCAGTCTGGATTCAAACTTTCAGTCTCTTGTACTTCTCCTGAAGTTGATGCTACCTTATACCGTCAACTTGTAGGAAAACTCTTGTATTTAACCCATACTCGTCCTGACCTTTCCTTTGCTGTTGGCCTTGTTGCTCGTTTTATGCAAAACCCCCCGTGAAAGTCATTGGAAAGCAGCTAAAAGAATAATTCGTTATGTTCGAGGTACAGTACAGTTTGGGATTCATTACAGTGCCAAAGCAGCTCCTCAATTAGTTGGTTTCACTGATTCTGATTGGGCTGGTGACCCTGATGATCGGAAGTCTACTGCCGGTTATGTCTTCACTCTTGGTTCAGGACCTATTACATGGGCCTGTAAGAAACAGGCTGCCATTTCTCTTTCGTCAGCAGAAGCAGAGTATCGTGGTGCCGTGGAAGCTAGTAAGGAAGCCTTGTGGCTTCGTCAGATCCTATCAGAATTGGGCTTTGAGCAGCAGCATCCGACTACACTTTGGTGTGATAATCAGAGTGCCATTCAGCTATGCAAAGATCCAGTCCAGCATCAGCGCAGCAAACACATTGAACTACACATGCACTTCATCAGAAAACTCATTCATGACCATGTTCTTGAAGTGCAATATTGTTCAACAGATGATCAGGTTGCAGACATCTTCACAAAGGCTCTCACAGAGGCGAAGTGCACTAAACTTCGATATATGCTTGGAGTTCAGGAAGTTGTCACTAAGGGGGGATAGGCTCTAGTGCCTCCTTCCTTCTCCTATTGTGTCATATTTGTAAATCCTTCAATCCTATCCCAAGTTGTTCTGAAGGGGGATGTTAGGATATTCTGACACGTAGGAATAGTTAAGTATAACTTGGTCTAGTATAGAGTTAGGTAAAGTGTGTTTCTTTAACATGTACATTTGTAACTTACAATCCGACGGTCACAATATGTAGTGATCTGACGGTTCATTCTCTCCTCGGTATTACCGAAACTTGATCCGTGGCTTGACACCCGATTGGTCCATGAATTCTATTTAAAGCGCATGGAGGGTCATTTGTAGGTTCACCGTCCATGAGAGAAGCTTATGTAAATTTTCATTCATTTATTAATAAATTTCCTATAGTAGCCATGTTGGCACAGGCCGTGGATTGTTTCCCTCTCTGTGGGTTTTAACCACGTCAAAATATTGGTGTATTGATCTATGATCTGTTTGTGAGCGGTGTCCTTTTGGTGTTCTGTCTGAGGAACTTACCCTGTAAATTCCTACAAAAGAGAATTCAATAGGAATCAGGACATGTTAACCCTGGAATGTTCTTAAATTAAAATGAATAAATTATTATATAACCCTTAGCAAGTCAATCATGAGCTAAAATATGAGAGAAGAATGAAAACTGGGGACATTATCGATAAAATCAACAACAAAATAGGAAGATTCATTGCAGAAATACATGATTAATATTTTTTTATGTAACCAACTCACAAAATAGAAGAAAAGATAGATCAATGACTTCAAAATAAGCCTCTTCGAGGGGGAAACCTCCTTTACATTACAAAAATGAATAATTTTTGGATGATACAAATGACAAAACATCATTTCTATATATAAGAATCTAAGGGGTCAGAATATAATCGAAGATGACATAACAATAATAATATAAAGGCACAACAATAACAATGTGGGATTCTATGGGTCACAATAATAACAATATGGGGACAATAGTGGAACAAAAATAACAATAAGGGATATAATGGAATTAGCGATGGGGGAATCACTAGTATTATAGGGACCTAACACGCCTGTCTCCTTCAAAAAAGTGTTACCCCTTCCATCTGGAATCTTGAACAGGTAAGTTCTTCCAGTTGATGAGATAGTCTGAAATTGATCAATTTCATAGCTGCCAAGTTCTTGTTTCTATGATTGCTTGAGGTTCCACTATGGTTTTTCCTTCTTCTTCAAGTTTTGGAAATATTGTTTGAACTGGGAGTTTGTCACCTATAACCTTCTTTAAGCATGAAACATGGAAAACTAGGTGCACTTAGGAAGTTGCAGGAAGCTCAAATTTGGATGCCATAGTACCAAACTTTTGCAACACCTTGTACGGTCCATAATACTTTGGTGATAATTTATTATCCTTCTAATCTTACTTGAGGGACATTTTTCTATATGGTTGTAAGCATAGGAATACCTAGTCACCTACATCAAAACTTCCTTTGCTGCGATGTCGATTTTCCTATTGTCTCATTATATTATGCACCAAAGTGAGGTTATCCTTTAATATTTGGAGAACTTGTTGTTAATGATCGATGTGATCTTCCATTGCTTGAACCCTAGAATTTTCTCTTAAATATGATGTGATGGATGGTGGATTATATCCATAAACTGCCATAAATGGGGTCATTTTTGCTATAGTATGGAAGGAATTGTTATACCACCATTCAACCAGGGGAAACTATTTGACCCATTCTATCTATTTATCAGATACAAGCAACAAATATATCCTTCCAAATATTTGTTTACTTTCTCAGTTTTCCCAACAGATTGAGGATGATAAGACGAACTATGAGATAACTGAGTACCAAGAGAATAAAATAATTTTGTCCAAAAATTTCCAGTAAAAATTCGATCTCTGTCGCTTACAATAATCTTTGGATTTCCATGTACATTTTGAATTTTTTCCATAAATGCAATAGAAACTATACTGGCTTTAAATGGATGTGCTAATGCATAAAAGTGTACATACTTGGTAAGTATGTCAACTACTTCCATGACGACGCTCTTTCTTTTGGACTTGGGTAAGCCTGTGGTAAAATACATTGAAACCTCCTCCCAATGTTGGCTTGGAATGGATAAAGGTTGTAATAGACTTGGGGTCTTAATTGTTTCAACTTTATTTTATTGGCAAACCAAACATTCCACCTCAAACTTTTGAATATCTGATTTAAGGCCATCTAAAACAAATTCCTTCTTAACCCTATGGTAAGTTTTTAAAAATCCAAAATGCCTTCCTAAGGAAGAGGTGTGCAATTCCATAAGAATATTTTGTTTGATTTGGGAATTGTTACATAGGTATAAGCGATATTTGTACCATAATGTATCGTTTTTCCTGCTAAATGTATCGGATGTACTAGGATCTTGTTGTAACTTTTGAATGAGTGCCCACACGTCTTCTTCATTATTCCATTCATCCCTTGCTTGTTTTATCCAATCTGGTTGGATAATAAAAATGGTGCAAATCAATGCTTCCATAGCCTCATCCTTTCTTGAGAGTGCATCTACCTTAACATTTTTATTCCCTTTTTTGTATATGATTTCAAAGTCAGAACCCATCATCTTTGTGACCCATTTTTACTTCTCTTCTAAAAATAATCGTTGTTCTAAAAAGTATTTAATACTTTTGAATCAGTTACCAGAGAACCCATAGTATGAACATTTTTATGCCAACGTTTCAAACCCCAACTCGGATCCATCATTAGGACTTATGAATGATGATAGAAAAAGAGCTGCTTAGAAGGAAATAAATATTAATGTGAAAACAATTTTTGATAAGCAAAGGGTCGGCTTGAATGTTTTAATTTCATTTAATTTATTTAATTATTTATTCAGTTAAATTAAATAAATAAATAACTGAATAAATAATTAAATAAATTAAATAAAATTAAAACATTCAAGCCGACCATTTCCTTATTAAACATTGTTTTCACATTAATATTTATTTCCTTATAAGCAGCTCTTTTTCTATCATCATTCATAAGTCCTGATGATGGATCCCAGTTGGGGTTTGAAATGTTGGCATAAAAATGTTCATACTGTGGGTTCTTCGGTAACTGATTCAAGAGATACAAACCATAGATCTCTTAAATCCAGTATTTAATACTATCATCATCCGCTTTTACGTTGAAGTGTCTTCCCATTATGTAGGGTCACCATTTCTTAAGTGCATGCAGTATTTCAAACATTTTCTTCTCATTTTTTAATGTAATGGGCCTTTCTTCTCGCATTAAAACAACACCAATTCTATTTCCGGAGGCATCACATTTCACGATAAAGATTTTTGAGAAGTCTGGCATAGCTAAGACCAATGCTCGACACATTTTCTCTTTGAGATGTTCAAAGGCCTTTGTTTCTTCTGGAATCCATGATAATGCATATTTCTTCAATAATGTTGTTAGAGGTGTTGTTATTTGCCCATAATTCTTAAAAAACTTGCGATAATACCCTGTCAACGTGAGAAATCCTTGCAGATGCTTTATGGATGTTCTTATTTTCCATTCCTTAATGGCTTTAATTTTTTTAGGTTCTACCTTTACACCTTCATGAGGTACAATATGACCCAGATATTCCACCTCTTATACTCCAAAGAAACATTTGGAGATTTTTGCATATAATTGTTTCTCCTCCAATAGTTTGAGCACGATGTCAACATGTTGAATGTAATTCTTCTAGGACTTGTTGTAGATTAGCATATCATTAAAAAATACTAACATAAATTTTATTACAAAGGGTTTGAAAATGGAATTCATCAAACCTTGAAATGCAGTAGGTGCATTGGTAACACCAAAAGGCATGACCAAAAATTGATAACGACCCTCATCACTTCTAAATGTTGTTTCTAGAATGTCTTCAATATTCATTCTAATTTGATGATATCCTAAACGAAGATCCAAATTGATGAAGTAAATTGATCCATGCAATTCATCCAATAATTCATCGATGACAAGAATGGGAAATTTATCTTTAATAGTGAGCTTGTTGAGATCCCTATAATCTAGACACATGAGCCATGACCCATCCTTCTTGTGCACTAATACTACTAGAGCAGAGAAAGAAATTTGACTAGGTTGAATTATACCAGCCTCTGGCATTTCTACAACCATACATTCAATTTCACTCTTTTGTGCATTGGGATATTTGTAAGGCCTGATGTATGGAGGAACACTTCCTGGAATCAAATGAATAGCATGATCATGATCATGAATAGGTGGGGGTCCTTAGGGAGTGTAAAATACCTTAGAATTATTGTCCAATACTTTATAGAGATCTCGAGAAATAGATGATTTCGATGTGGGAACCTCTAGCGATGATAATTATAAAATTATGCCTCATTGTTATTTCTTTAGAAGATTTCTCACTCGGGTAGAGATGATTATCTTTCACGGTCTCCCTATGATACCCCTTAATTCAACTTCTTTTCCGTCCGAATAAAATTTCATGAAGATTTCTTGAAAATTAAATTCTATTGTACTAGAGGATTGTAGCCATTGGACTCCTAGTACAACATCAACACCACCCATTGTAATCGAAAGGATTGGGCTATTCAATACATATTCTCCATGGATAGCTTGATATTATGGAACTTTCCATAGAAATTTATGGTTCCTCCACTTTCAACCATCGTTTGACACTTTGGCGCTGATAGAGGAAGAAATTCAATCCTTGGATATCTTACAATGAATACAATTATGGGTACTTTCTCAATCAATCAACATTATTACCTTTTTCTTCTTGATATGTTACTCTATCTTGATAGTTTGAGAAGTGGTAATTCTAGCCAATGCATTACAAGATAAGGTCGGATTCATTTCTTCTTTCTCTAGGGTTTGTTCCTGGTGTATGTCCTCTTCTTTTGACATTTCTCATTCCTTTTCTTCTTCGTCTTCACAATATATGTGTAATAATTTATTCTCAACACACTTATGACCTTTAGTTTCTTTTCTATCACAACTAAAAGAAAGCCCTTTTTCTCTTTTTTCTTCCAATTGTTGTGGTGTCAACCTTATAGGTTGTGGAAGGCTAGGGAAACAACACTTCCATCTTTATAGTTGTGAGTGGTAGGCTTCCTTGTTGGCATAATTTTTCTTTCCATTTTTCTTACAAATCTGGATGCCTTATCTAATGAATTAGGTTGCCAAAGGAAAACCTCATGTTGGATGTTATCATTTAAAGTCCCTATGAACACATCAATCCTATTTTCCTCTCGAATATATTTTACCCTTATATTCAATTTTTGGAAATACTCAATGTGCTCCATGATTGAACCCTTTTCCGTGAGATTTATCAATTGTCTAAAAAATGTGTTTATTTTTTGAGATTTATCAATTATGGGTACTTTTTTGATCCTCATAACATGCTATCATTTCTTCCATAAAAATGGCCGAAGTGAAAATTTGTTGACGAGAGCAAAGCCATCAATTCCATACAAACTAATTTGCTTCCAAATATAAAGTTGCAATGCATACCTTTTGTGGGTTTTGCACATTATGGAGATCAAAATATTTCTCCATCTGTAGAATCCATGTTACATGATCCTTGCCATCAAACATCCTCATATCAATATTTGGAACATCGTGGGTCTTCAATCCACCATTAGAGCATATGAAATCATAATTAACATTTCTTTTGTTCTCCTCATGAGTTTCCTTTACTACGCTTTCACCATTAGTAAGAATTTCTTGTACCAATTTGTCAAATATGTCTTCAAATATTCCATGTTTCCTTTAATTTTTTCATCTATACCATCCATCGAAGCTTTTGTTACTTTTTGTGTGAGTGAATTATGTTGCACTTGGTCTTGTAAGTTTCATATATCATGTTGTATTTCTTCCTCTTCTTCATTATTCATGCTAAACATTTTAGGTTTCTTACAACGTGTTTTCATTTTCTTTCTTCAGGGCATCAATTAATGATAATAATGCTTGACTATTCCCTTTGAATTCCTTCAAACTAATTTTTCAAACCAAACTTATTCAAAATTTTAGAAAAACTACACACCTTTTTTCACTTTGTAGGAGCTCGATATTGAATATGTTGTATCTATGTAATTTTGGATCTCCAAGGTTTGAAATTATGTCATGCAGTAGTGCTATGAGTCCTCTTTCCAACCCCTCAAGTCTGATCAATATTGGATTTTCCAAGGAAGAGTTATGCTAAATCTCTGACGATGACCTGCTTATAGATTGGTTTAGTAGAGAAAACTTGTACGAGGTGTCACGTGTCATTGTTTCAGCCTTAGGACATGAAACAAATATAAAAAAAGCTTTAGGTCGTACTCTTTTAAATCTTTACGAAATATCAAGCTGATGCTTAGAGAAAGAGTTATGAAGATTTTTCCCAGGTTACCTGTTTGAGATATAATTCAGGAGCCTGCAAAAACCTAACTTTCTTGGATCCTATCTCCGAAAATATAATGATAACATATATGAGATTAGGACTCATGGTTCATCGATATTTCCACTCAAATGGGTTTTAATTTCCACTTTTGAAACATCGTAAAACAAATTGTAGCGAAATACCATGATCACCTATTTGGAGTAGCGTAACCCTAGAACCAAAAGCTCTGATACTAAATGTTATGTAACCATCTCACAAAGTAGAAGAAAAGATAGATCAAAAACTTTGAAATGATCCTCTTTGAGGGGGAAAACTCCTTTACATTACAGAAATGAATAATTCTTAAATGAGACAATTGACAAAACCTCCATTCTATATATAGGAGTCTAAAGGGTCAAAATATAATCAAAGCCAACATAACAATAATAATATAAGGGCACACCAATAATAATAGTGGGCTTGTATGGGGCACAATAATAAACATATGGAGACAATAGTGGCACAAAAATAACAATAAGGGCTACAATGACAGTAGTAATGGGGGAATCACTAGTATTATAGGGACATAACATATTTTCAATACTTGGTAAATAAATAATGATATAAATAACCGGGTCTAAACACAACCCATAATATGTAAACAATATATTCACAATTAATCTGTGCATGACTGTGTGAGAAATCAATTTAGTTATGGGTTGATTGGTGGGTATCCAACCACCTCAAAGATATTTGGAGCTAAAAAAACCACCTAAGAACAGTTGCTTCTTATCTATTTAGGTTGGGCGACCCAAAAATTAATTTATACTATAAAATAATCAGAACTGTTAAGAATGGATATCAACATAACACCTTAATCCGTAATGAAATATTATTATCCTATAAAGCTAAAGCTTTGTTAACAATATTCAAGAAGGATAGACTGATAATATTAATATATTCTCATAAAGGAAAACTTATTAGTTTATAGTCCCAATACCGACCCTTGGCTAGGGTATTAAGATTAAAGGTGGTCTAATAAATCCACCAGTCTTACACAAAATATAAGTAGTCGAGTTTTACAACAACACCCAACTTGAATTTTGGAAACCATAGTTGGGTCATCACCAAAAAACATTCGAAACTATACAAACGGGTATAACAAACATCAACAAAAGGCCATGTTGTAACTAGACCCTACAGTCTCGTGGTCGAACCTTTAGAACAATGAAATTTGTTAAACCAAGAGTATGGAGTTAAAAAAAAAAACATGGTGCGGCTGAAAGGGAAAATGTAACCTGAATTAGAAAGTCCCTCCCTCGAGGTAGACAAAGTGCACCTATAAATAGAAGCATAGAGAAAGAGTATAGAAATTTTTAAGGAAATCCCAATTAAAAAATAGTGTGAAGCCAAATGAAAAGAACGTGGTGTTAGAAAACTAACTGCAAGTGGTGATTTCTTTGAATAGGTGCGTGTCACCATTATGTGGGAAGATAACATAATAATTCATTGCAAAAATGCAATAGGATGGGACTACATAAACAAAAATACTTTGCCGGAGAATTACCTCATAGGTCCTAGGTTAGAAAATGAATGAAAACATTACCCCTTTCATGTTGTAAGGAAACCCTATAAATACAAATCCAAACGATGAAGTTTACATAGATATATTTTTATGTAAATAAGGCACAGGAAGAATGAAAAGAGAAAGATACTTATAGAGCCAAGCCATGATAGAATCCTTGTGCTAGGGTCTCATAGGTCTAGAGCCTCTCTTCACAACCATGCCATTAAAAATGACCAAACGGTTGGAAAGGGAGAGGAAAAATAATTACCCTAACTTCCTTGAATAAACAACTAGTATTGGATAATTTACCTAGTAGTTTTATGGCATAGAGATAGCCACCTATCCTTCCTATCCCATCAAAACTCATACCCTCTAGTGTGTGACAGCTACGAGAGGCTTCTAGATTCTTCATAGAAACCTTATAACAACACCAAAGTTTAAAGCAACGAATGTATCAATGATTATTCATAACAATAGTTCCATTTGTGTGAAAACATTTCTGTCTAATTTTAACTAATGTTTATAGGTTGTCAGTTTGTGTCACCAAGTGGTATCGATTGACTACCATATCACATCTATGATGTAAAATATTATGCATTACACTGAATTGCACACATGCCATGTTCTAATCGCTAGTGGGTTATTAAAGAGGGTTATGTGTTGTAATGAACATGATTTAATCGAATTATAATGGTTATACATGAGTATTAATAATAGTTGATTTTTTTTTTTTAACTTAGATGTAGGTGTTGGCAAATGACATTGGTGAGATATAACAGTAAAAGAAAAAAAAACAAAAATTCTAGAACATGTGACAATGAAGATGAGGAACATGAAAATGTTAGACTTCTATTGATAAAGAGGAAAATTATAAGTTTTGATAGTCATATTGTCCACTATATTGTAAAGTTTATCTTCTAAATATGCCTAAGAGCTTCTTTCAAACTTATAAGTTTACCTAACAATTTTATCCATTGCACTGCAAACTTATCTTCTAATTATAGATAGGAACTTGTTTCAAATTTATAAGTTTACATGGAAATTGTATATGATGCATTGTGAAGTATAGGGTATACATAGCTATCAGAAAATTCAATATCTATGAAAATAAAGATAACAAAGACTATAAAAATGTTAGAGTTTGAATAGAAAATTGTAAGTTTACTTAACCATGTTATCTACTTCTTTGTAAAGCTAAAGATAAAAACTTCTTTAGATATTAAAAATAATAATAATGCAAATTTAAATTCCACATAATGAAGAATGTATTATTAATTTATTCCATTGTTTCACTATCCATTTCAGCGAGAGAATTGATCAATTTTTCCTTTGTATTGATTTATATAAAGACAATACATTCATTTAGAATGAGCAACTATAATGTGTTTTCAAATGAGAAGGAATAATTAGGATGTCAGTACACTTATTATTAGTAATGACGTGACATAATTATTATTGGCTAGGATGGATAGTTGAAAAATGATGATGTACTCAGGCCAAGAATCCTTTTATATTTTTCCATAGTTTTGTTTAACTTCATGATCATTATTGTTTGCATTAATGATCGGTCCCAATGGGAAGTTAAATAAATGAATGAAAGAATTTAGATGTTATTGATTCAATTAAAAATGTGGCTTGTAGTTACCCAAGTCCATAGTTGCACCATATTCAAGGCTCATGACTAATTGATGGGATATTGGCTTCAACGAATAGTTTGTTTTCACTTATTTTAAGTAATCTTTGACTATTTATATTGTTCTCTGTAATATCCCAAACATTTGGTGTTGTCTTGTTGTGGGAAAGGTCTATGACAAAACATGATTTCTTTATTATGCATCTACGAATGAATCAAATCAGGTGAAAACTTATTGTCAGTAAAAAAATACAAGCTAGAACAAATGTATTATAGGTTTTTCTATTTGTCAAAAGATCTAAATTTCATGATTGCTACGTATGCCTTATAACTACTGACATTAAACCGCTTCAAATACCTATCATGCTAGAAAAGTAGAGATGATTAAACATAAATTCACACACACAAACAATATGTGTTTCTTCTCTTCTATTGATGACACAATCTTGACTTGAATTAATTACGATGAACCCAATATGGGGTATTTGCTATCACTGAAAATATGGTCACCTAGCATTTTCTAACTAGGTGGGTCGAATTACACCATGTAGGATTAATTTTACTATAGTAAAATAAGTTTCACCATGGGAAATAATTTAGCAAACCAATTTCATAAAATTATTTCTAATTAAAATTATAAACCCCATGAGAATAATTGAATAAATCATTAGTTATTTAATTTTCTCTAGGAATAATTATTAAACCATTTTATGACAATTATTCATTTTCACATTTGATTAATCCCCTAGGAATAATTAAATAAAATCACTATTTATTTGTTAATGCTTAATTCTATTTTTTAGAATAATTGTTAAATCACTATTTCAAAATTATTTTAATTTCACAACGGTCTTAATCCTCATGAAATCATTAATAAATCATTTTATTTGGCAATTATTTCTAAATAAAACTATTTGACTATTTTGAATATTTTTTCCCTCTCCAAAAGATATAATAAAGTAGTTCGAAGGGTTAGATCTAGATTTTCTCAATATTATCTTATTATTTTCCATTAATTATTTGATGAACCCAAAAATTTGTTATAAATAATAACTTTTTCCATTCATTCGTTACCATGATAATTATCATCATCACCATTATCACCTTCTCACATTTAAGCTCCCACTTCAATTCAATTCTTTGTTTTAGCTTTTTTACATATCGAGAGAGATAATAGATTATTGAAGTACAAGGACATCAAGGACCCATCCCATGGAGGGGGATTTGTAGATCCTTATTGTACATCTCCTTCACGGGGGGTTTGAATAAACTATTATTCATTTAAAAAATCTTCATCCATTCAGTTATTATATTGGATATTTCATGTTGTTTTCTATTTTGGATCACATACAAACTTTTTTCTATAGGGTTTTCTCATTTTATTATTGCATATTTGAATGATAAACAACCACATATTGTTGTTAGGGTTACTTCTCATCACTAACTTAAGTGAAGTATTTTTGGTATATCTTCGAGAAATTTTTAAACTAGAAAATGGCGACCCTGCTCATGTACTAATTGAAATCCTTGGTGAATGAAACTTCAATGGTTTTCAATATTTTCTTCAACAATATTTAGCCTCTCAATTTCTATTTTTGATCCCTCGATTTTTCTATCAAATCTTTGGATTCTAGTGGTTTTCTAGTTTTTTCCACAAGTCACAAGTACCACCTGAGGAGGAGATGTAACATATGTGTGAGAATTGTTGAGTGAGAGTCCCCTGAAGAAAAACCTCTTTTCAACCCCATATATGCATTCTGAAATGCCCTTTTTGGCTAGATTTATGCATTTTCCACCATTTCCACCATTTCTTCATATTTATCAAGAGTGTTGCGCTTGGATTGGGAGGGGTTTATAATCTCTTTTTGAGTCTCCCCTAGGCCTATATTACATTATTTTTTCTCTTTGAGGAAGGAAATATCCCCCTAGGGTTTCGATTAAACCTCCACCTTTTTAGGAAGAGATTGGTAGGCTTGAGGAGTGTAGGGTACAACATTTTCATCCACTAGTTTGCATGGTTTTATCCATTATATTACAACCATTTAGGATAGGTTTATTCTCCGTTTTTCTCCCTCTAGAGTTTGTGTTTTTCCTTTGCCCCTTAGCAACCCCTTGTGTATCCTAGGTTTTGAAGCTCTTACCTATCCTTTGCAACATTTTCACCTATCATCTATGTTATGTGTCTACACCATTTATAAAAGATTAGTGCCTCTAGATCATGGTCCCCTTGACATTAGGTCTTTTAGAACATTTATGTGTCTTTAAGTAGCTTGTTTTCCTTCTTTTTCTTAGTTGCTTCATATTATTTTTGGGTGGGGTTTTGTGTACTTGACTTGTTGTTTATTTATTTGTACATTTTCAACATTATTTATAGTATTTTAGCAACACATGACATCATAAAAAATTCTCAATTAACTCATCCACTTGTCACATCATTTTCACACACTCACACCCTAAGCCAACATTAGTTTGGTTAACACCGCCAAGCCTAGACTTGAAACATTATGCCTTAATAATTCAACCAGATAGATTAAAACCACTTGGGAACTAGGTCCAAACAATCTTCGTAGTTTAGTTGTAGGATCGGTGAGATAGGGTTCTAAAAACATCGATCGATCACTTACATTAATACATAGAGGTTTACATATTAGGGAGCTTAAACTACTTCACCATCCCACAATCCCAAGCTAGGATGCATGAGAAACCCAATTTAAAGGGGGTTAGGGTAGTTCATTGTGTGAGTGGTTCTCCTTGGGGATACCCAACCTATGGTAGGGAATCACATGTGGTGGCCGACCACCAAGAATATTAAGACTCGACCACCCCTGTGGGGCAAAGGTAATGGTAGTGATCATTCATAGGAAAAAACCCTATAGGAATGGTTGTGGGCAGAAATTGGTTTCTTTTGACAACTCTTCTTCTAAGGATCATATTTCATCAAGTAATAAGTTCTTTGGACGTCCATCTAAAATAGTATACTAGGGAATTTTTTGAAAATTTAGATCACCTATAGGGTAGAGGTCATTTTATTTGATAAGACATGTTTTAGTGGATGAGAGTAACATCTTAATATAGTTATTTTACACTTGGCACCATTGCACTAGGTTTTTGCTTACTATTTGTTTATCTTTTTCTTGTATCATCAACCTTTATTTATTGATTCATATTTGTCTTTACATCATTGTGCCTCGTAGGCATTTTTTGTGGAGACTTCATGATATTCGACCCAACTTTCCTTTAAGACATCTTACTCGTCGTCGTTGAATTAGAGTCCTAATTTTGACTCTGGTTTTGTTGATCCTTTTAGTTATCCAATTGATTCTGCATCTACCCAACCTCGTATTGCTACCATGGTAGGAACCAGTGTGGGTGCAAGAAACCTAGGTGGTAACCAATGTGATAATCCAGGTAACCCCACAAGTGGAACCTCTACCAATATGCACACTCCTACTCCATTACTTTTGTTTATGGTTGGTTTTTGATTTCATCTAGCTCATCAACAACCCTCTTATTCATGACCCAAGTTGGCCTACTATGCCTACCAAGCTTCCTTCATACATCCCTATGTTCAAATCTAATCCTGGAGAAAATCCCACAAATCATGTTAGCTCATTTCATATGTGGTGTTCATTTAATTCCATCAATCATGACTCCATTCATCTTCGTTTGTTCAATGACACCCTTACTAGACCTGCTTCTAAGTGGTATATGGACCAACTACATGCCTCTCATTCCACCTTCACGAATCTAGCCAAATCTTTTCTATCATACTTTTAGTTACCTCTCTGATATGACACTTGTATTGAACTCTTCACCTATTTTTGTCAAACTGCTACCACCCACCTATCTTACCAAGTGAAAGAATGGCATACAAGGAGGAGAATACATAGATCTGATGAATTTATAGATCATGTCTATATGAATTAGTTTCTTACATCACATCTAGACCCTGTTGGTAAATATGTTGCTTCCAACTTCCACCAGTCTACGGAATATGCACTTCAGGTAGCTTTGAAATATGGCATGATCTATGCACAATCAGGATAAGTTTATATTGTCATTCCCAATCTTCCTGACCCCAGTGGTGCTAATACATTAGGGGCATCTCATATCATTGATGGTATTGCTGGATCCATTTGAAGCCCTACTCATCCACTATACACTCCACCTCTGATGAGTTATGGTTCACCCCAGGGGCAGACCAATTCCTCTTACACCTATCGCCTTCCAACTACTTCTTATGGAAACTCTTATCCAAGTCCCAGCATGTCATACACATATCCCCATATGCATCAGTCGATGCTATGGATAGTTTTTTCTCCACCTTCTTCTATAATGTTTTCCCCTCTGTTTATTATCTGTATGCACCGCCTAACACTCCATCCCCTTCGGCGCTAGCACCCTAGCCCCATTCCTCCTCCACCTTTGTCACAACAACAACATCCTCCTCATGGTCAAGTGTATGATTTGTAGAATGCAAGAAATCCCCCTAACAAAAACCAGTATCTCAAAATAATCAGGGTAACTGGGGTCCATCACCTAATTCCCCTAAAGGAAACTAGCCTAAACCCGCAACCCACCAATAGGGTGGATAACCAAAATAAAAACAAGGACCTTCGTATGAACAAGATTTGTGCTTGTTCTTGTGTATCTATACATTATACTCATGAATGTCCCCTTTTACCTTAGATGTGCCCAGTATGGGAAGCTTAAGAAGCTTCTTCTAGAGGACCTCAACCCATGGATCCACTTGCTCCTTGTCTTACATAATCCCAATCATTTTGTCTTACCAATCCTTTTTCTCATCAAGGATATATCGATTCTCAACCTACATAAGGTCATCTAACTCCATATTCATAATCTAGTCCCCATCACTACCAGATCCTTATGATGAATTATGGTGAATTCAATACCGAACAAGCCAACCTTCATACTCAGTCATGTCAATATGACAAGCCTCTTGCAAAGTTAGCAATTGATTCCCAACCCCAAGTTTTCACCTGGCCTATGTCATTATTAAATGGTACCTTACATGTCCCTCTGTGTAAGGTATAGGTTATCAATAATATCCCCAAAGGTCCATTAGATCGAAACATTGATTCTTCTAAAGCATCCCATACCTACATCATAGTATATTACTTGGCATAGTCTCATGCTTCCATGTCAACACTAGAAGTACTCCAAATGTACCCATCCCAATGGATATATGTTCTATATTCTTTGGGTGCTTTGGATCCTTTCGATGATTATATGCTTATAGTTGATGTTAAAAAAGTGGAACATCTTCACCTTCCTCATCTGTTTCCTTTCAAATCCTAGTCGTCATAAGAAACACCATTGTTCAGTGAAGTATTATAGGTGAAGGTTCCTCCACATATGTGATGGATGCTAGTGTTTGGAAGAAACTTGGTTCACGTGAATTGTCCCCATCCACCATCACTCTCCGTGCTTTCGACAGTCATCCCTCGCATCCCCATGGCTTATATCACAATTTTACAATTAATATTACCGATAATATAGTCTTCATTGACATCGAGGTCATTGATACCCCATTATATTATAACATTCTCTTGGGTCATAGTTACACCTATGCCATGTTCATTGTTACATCTGTGGTCTTTCCCAAGATGTTCTTTCTTCATAATGGAAAGATCATCACTATCAATCTATTGACTTACTATGATCCTAAGTCTGATACTTCCCCTCAGTCCTTTATCTCATTGATGATTATCAATAATACTATCTCATCCCTCACCAATTTTTCACATGGAGTCTACAAATTTTCCACATTGTTTGGTGTTTATTATGTCCCACCACCTACCCCCTTAGAGCCATGTCTTCCAATGTTTTCATTCTTCAAGCAACTAACACCTTTTGCAGCTTATTTCTCCCACTTGAACCCAACCTTCAGGTATTACTCTTGAAGGTGGATTTCCTTATTCTAGTATATCTCCTAGATCTTTCGAGCTTCGAACCATTCCCCCAAGTATTAACCATCTTAAAGTAGTTCCACCACGTCATTACCTTATGGTGTGATACCATTCTTATTCCCTCCCCCTAGGTTTTATGCTACACCTATCATGGCTACATTGATTTTACCTGACATTACCTTGGGGATCCCAATCTGGTACATTGATCCTCCTACAAACACTCCACTTCATAAAATCAAACCTTACATTGTTTTGACCTTGATTCAACCTATTGTTCCTTCCCCTTCCTTTCCTGCAGTTCCATAACAACCTCAACAAGAACCTCCACATGTTGTGAAAGCCTTTGGTGAAGGGGGAAACCCCATAAGAAGGGAACCAAATAAAAGGCACCCAAACCAACTCCATCTCCTCCCAAGCTGCCAAATCCTACTCCTTGCACTTTGTGTGATGTTGTCGATCAGGTCACCAATAATTTTCCTAAACTTCCTCATATCAATAATATGGTCTCTGATAACTTTGCTGACTCTAACTTTATTAAGGTCCATGTCAGCTTACCTGAATTACCTAAGAAGAACAAACCTTTACGTATTAATCACCTGTGATTTGTGTGATAAATATGGCCATTATTATCATCATTTTCCCCACATCAAATACTTTCATGATACACTTCAAGTGTTTCACGAGTTATATGTTTCTCATAGTGGTTCCACAGCTACTCTACTTACGGGTTCTGGTCTCTAAACCATCCATCATGATCCCTCCTCTTGATGTCAATATGGTGGATAGTACCACCCCTATTCTCTACCTATCATCATCCATGGGATTGATCTATTTAGAATCTTTTAATATATCCTATTGTGATTTTGTTGAACCTTATTTGATGAACATTTCAGTGTCGTCTTTGGTAGATGTCACATATACTTCCACTTGTCCCCCCTTGTTGACAATTTGCATGTGAACCTTGTCTCTCATGAATATAGCTCAGGTATCTCCTCTTCATGATGTGGTCTCTCTTCTTCCCTTCCTCCAATATTTCATTCTAATGAACACATTATGGAAGCCATGACCACCCATGATTATCCTTGGGATGATATGCACCATCGTACATACTTCCTTCCATAAAAAATCCATGATCATTATGTTGTGGATTCTAATGAATTCATTCATGGTGAATTTGATTGGATTAGAAATCCATTTTGTGCACCATATGATTTCTAATAAGGAAATTTGGCTAACATCTCTCCAACCATCAAAATGAACATTTCAAGTAAACTAGGGATCGAAGAAAATATCATCTTAGGGGAACAATCCACCATGGAAGAAATTGATACTTACCCTATGTTATTCAAAGAATTATGTAATGTTTTGACTTCTTCTTATTCCAAGATGCCTGGACTTTATCCTTCCATTGTTGAAGATCACATCAACAGTTGTCCTAATACATTCATACCCACCAAAAGAAAATACCTACCCATCCTTCCAAGAAGGATGCTATCAACGTTGCAATCAATAATCTCAAGTAAACTGGTTTTATCTATCCCATTGAATATAACACATGGGTGCCCAATCTTGTTCTCATTCTCAAGAAGCAATGCACCATTCACATCTGCATAGACTTTCATGATCTGAACAAAGCTTATCCCGAAAGGAAATTTTCCCACACCTTTCATTGACGAAATCATTAATGAATATGCACAGCATGAGGTTCTTTCCTTTATGGATGGATTCCCCAGATATAACCAGATACGTATCCATTATATTAATCACCTTAAAACTGCCTTCACTAGTCCATGGGGGACTTTTCCTTATAGGGTCATGCCTTTCAGGATAAACAATTTTGGGGCCACTTTTCAGCATGCCATGTCTTAATGTTTATATGACATGGCTCATATTATACTTGCATATCTAGATGATCTCAAAACTCATTCCAACCTTCACTCATGACACTTTCATGATTTGCATACCATCTTCCTTTCATCTCACAAGTATAACATTCACCTAAAGCCACTTAACTATTTCTTTTATTTTCTTTTCGACTGACCTTTGGGCTTCATTATGTGCAAATACAATATCACCCTTGACTGTCTAAAAGTCAAAGCCGTTCTCAAACTTTCTCCTCCTCATACCCTTCACCAGTTACAAATCCTCCAAGGCAAATCCAACTTTCTTTGTCTATTTTTTTCCCGAATATGGCACCACGGCGCATGGGTTTGTTAGACTCCTTTTATGTAACATTCAATTTTTTTGGGGTGACCAATATCAATAGTCTTATGATGCCCTCAAACATGCTCTCACAGTCACCCCCTTGATCAGTCAACCTAACTATGAGAAGGATTTCATTTTGTATATCTCTATGTCCACCTATTCGATCGTTGGGGCCCTAATCTAAGATGATGGTGCTTGAATGAGCATGTCATCTATAATTTCAGTAAGAACCTTAACAACCCCCTATGTCCTATTCACATGAAGAAAATTTTTTGCAAGGGATTTTTTTCTCTATTGAAACGATTCGTCATTATATCATTACGTGTACCACCAATGTTGTTACCAATTCCAATTGTATGGCTTTCCTATTAATTTGATGGATCATCAACGAGAAGTACACTCATTGGATCATTATCCTTCAAGAATGTGATCTAAAATTTGTCACACCCAATACTAGAAAGGTTTATCCCTGGCTAAATTCATTTATGAATTTCCTACTGGTGCACTTGATTAGCAAGTAAATGATGACCTTCTAGATGAACACTTATTCGTCGTTACCTTGTTGGGTGTGGAGCATGATTATCTTCTTTATTTAGAGGTATCGCCACATTGGACCCGAGTTCGTAATGTGGCAGTAACGCTGCACGTAAAATATATGTTGTAGGGAGGGTCCAAGTGAGGGGATCGCGAGCAGTGCCCTCGAAGCTAAAAATAGATGTAAAATTACCTTGTAAAATGTTGTAATTTAGTAGTCAATCTCGATCGTTCATTAGGTGGAGATCTAAAAGTATAAGTTATGTTTAATTTAGGGTTTTCTGCCCTAAAAGGCAACCCCTCACTATATATGAGGGAATTGTATTGCGCCTATGTAGATTTTTATTCTAAGCGAGAAGAGAGAGGAGATTGAGCAAGAGAGAAGAGGGAATTAAGACACATCTGTTGTAGATTGTATCTCTTCATTTTGCTAGATAATATAAAAGGAAGGACTAGTTGTTTCTCCGTGGATGTAGCCGAAATTGTGTGAACCAAATATATCTGTGTCTCTCTTGTTTTATGTGTTTTTTGTCTTTACATTTCTGCAATATATTATGTGTTCCATTGCTCTGTAATATATAATTTTCTAACAATTGGTATCAGAGCTCAAGGTCTATTTTCTTGATAAACTTGCAGGAGAGAAGGGTTACTCGTTCGAGTGGGACCAATGGTGGAAGATGGTAGGGTTAGGGTTGAAACTTTTAACGGTCAAAACTACCAGCTATGCAAGATGAAAATGGAGGATTATCTATATCAGAGAGATCTGTACCAACCATTGAGTGGAAAGGTAAAGAAATCGACAAGTATGATATACACATAAAGGGATATTGTCAACAGAAAGGCACTTGGAACAATACAGTTGTGCCTAGCAGCATCGGTAGCATTTAATATTTCGAAGAAATGATAATAGAGGATTTAATGTCGACTTAGCCAATTTATATGAAAAAACCTCATCCTCAAATAAGGTATTTCTTATTGAGCTTTTATTTAATATGAATATGTCAGAAGGTGGATTTGTTGCTGATCATTTAAATGAATTTAATATAGTAACCAGTCAGTTAAGTTATATAGGTGTAACTTTTGATGATGAAGTTAGGGCTCTGTTATTTCTGTGCTTATTACCATAAAGTTTGAATGGTTGTGTTATGGCTATTAGTAACTCTGTCTCTGGATCTAGTACCTTCAAATTTGATGATGTTGTCGATGCAATCCTTAGTGAGGAAAAAAGATTTGGTGAGATATCAGGTAATGCTTTCACTTTCGAGACCAGGGGAAGAAAAATGGAAAGAGGAAAGAGCCCAGGATATCTTAGTAAGTCAACGAAAGGAAGATCCAAGTCCAGATCGGGGATAGTGTGCTAGAAATGTCAGAAGAAAGGATACCTGAAGAAAGACTGCAAGTCTTGGAAGGGTAAGGAAGGAGACGCGCAACAAGAAAACAATCATGAAGCGAATGTGACATGTGATGTGTTGCAAGATGATTTGGTTCTTCCTTTAGAAAATATTATTGATGATTGGGTGGTAGATTTAGGGACCTCATTCCATGCCACACCTCATAGGAAACATTTTCATGATTAAGTTCAAAGGGATTTTGGACAGGTTCGATTGGGTGATGATAAACCCTGTAAAATCATTGGAATGGGTACAATTTTCATAAAAAAATAGAATGGAAATAAATGGCTATTGGAGGAGGTAGGGCATGTTCCATATCTGAAGAAAAATCTTATTTCAACAGGGCAATTGGGAGGTGAAGGCTATGTAACTACTTTTACAGATAAAACCTGGAAGGTCACTAAAAGATCTTGGTAATAGAAAAGGGAGAAAAGGTTGGTACATTGTAATTATAAAATGGTATTTCAATTTTTTTTAATGCTTTAACCTCTACAGGAGAAGATATGGCATTATGGCATTGTAGGCTCAGGCACATGAGTGTGAAGGGGATGCAGATTCTTTAATCGAGAAATTTTTTTCTAGGTTTGAAGCATGTTGATTTAAAATTCCATGAGAATTGTGTTTATGGAAAACATAACAGAGTCAGATTCCTGAGAGTTGGGAAAGAAAAGAAGAGTGAAAAATTAGAGCTTGTGCATACAGATGTATAGGGACCTGCTCCGTATCATCTCTTCGTGGCTCTCACTATTAAGTTACTTTTATTGATGATGCAAGTAGAAAAACCTGGATTTATTGTATTCAAAATAAATCAGTTGTATTTGATACTTTCAAGAAATGGAAAGATTTGGTTGAAAATGAGACAGGAAAAACGTTGAAGTGCCTCAAATCAGACAATGGAGATGAATATTGCAGGAAAAAGTTTGTCAGTTGATGTTCAGAGAATGTAATTCACAGGGAGAAGGCAGTCCCAAGAACACTACAAGAAAATGGTGTGTCAGAAAAGATGAACAGGACAATCTTGGAGCGTGAAAGGTGCATGAGATTTCATGCAATATTGCCTTTACAATTTTGGGTAGATGTTATAGACACGACTGTTTATCTAATAAATAGAGGGCTTTGAAGGTCCTTGGATGGTGGTATTCCAGAGGAGGCGTTGATAGGTAAAAGGGTAAACTACTCATTTTCAAAAAAAAATTGCTGTGAAGCCTTTCTCCACATTAATAAATAAAATAGAACAAAGCTTGAGGCAAAATCAAAGAAATGTACTTTTCTTGGATATGGTGTTAATGATTTTGGTTATTTCTTTTATGATTACGAAAAACCCAAAATCATTAGGAGAAGATATATCATATTCAATGAAAATGTTTTGTATAAGGATTAGCTGCAGGAAAAGAAAATAGAGAATACACAGTTCTTGATGAGATCACATAAAAAGCGATGGTGCTTGAAAATCATAATGATCAACGACAAGAACAACAACCACAACAACAAAAAGCACCTCAAACACGTAAAAGTGGTGTTAGAATATCTACCTAGATAAGTAGACCGCCTGATGGATACTCTCCTTCACTATATTATGTATTGTTGACTGATTCCTGTGAACCAGAATGTTATGAAGAAGTAGTGCAGGTAGAAACCAGGAAGAAGTGGGAGCAAGCCATGAAAGAAGAGATGGACTCCTTATCACATAACCAGACTTGGGACTTAATCAGGTTTCCTGCAGGTAAAACAACATTGAAAAATAAATGGGTTTACAAGTTGAACGAAGAAGCTGGAGGTAGAAAAAGGTATAAAGCTAGACGTGTGGTGAAACGGCTTGCACAGAAAATGGGTATAAACTTTGATGAGATATTTCCTCTTGTTCTTAAAATGACTTCAATTAGAACTATTTCAAGTCTAGTAGCAGCTGAAGTTTTGCATCTTGAGTAGTTAGATGTAAAGGAAACCTTTCTCGATGGGGATTTGGAGGAAGAGATATGTATGCAGCAGCCACAAAGATATGAGGTAGAAGGGAAGGAGAAACTAGTGTGTAGGTTGAAGAAGAGCTTGCATGGCTTAAAATAGTCTCCAAGGTAGGTGTATCTATAATTTGATAGGTTTATGTACGAACAAGGGTATACTAGATGTCACTCTAATCATTATGTTTATCTCAAAAGGAAAAATGATGGCAGCTATATTATATTGTTATTGTATGTAGATGACATTTTTGTTGTACGTTCTAACATGCAGAAAATAAATGTGCTTGAAAGAAAAATGGTGAAATAATTTGCAATGAAGGATTTGGGTGTTGTAAAACAAATCCTTGGTACGAGAACAACTACAGACAAGAAGAATCGAAAATTAAAATTGTCTGAAAGTGAGCACATAGAAAAGTTGTTGAAAAGGTTTAATATATAGAATGCAAAACTAGTTAGTATACCTTTCACTAGCCATTTCAAATTAAGTAACCAGGAGTGTCCCAAGACACAGGAATAAATGGCTCATATGTCTAAAGTTCCATATGCATCAGCATTTGGGAGCTTAATGTATGCAATGGTTTGCACAAGGCCTCATATTGTACATGCAGTGGGAATTGTAAGCAGGTACATGAACAATCCAAGAAAATAACATTGGATGATGGTGAAATGGATTCATTGGTATTTCAGAGGTACCACAAATTATGAATTATGCTTTGGTGGTCCAAATATTACTCTACAAGGATATGTTGATGCAGATATGGCAGGTGATAGAGATAACAGGAAGAGAACAATAGGGTATGTTTGTACTGTAGGAGGAACAACTGTCATTTGGGTCTCAAAACTGCAAAGTGTTGTTGCACTCTCAACAACGGAAGCATAGTATGTTTCTGCTATAGAGGCTAGTAAAGAAATGATTTGGTTACAAAGGTTTTTGGATGAATTGGGTAAGAAGTAGGAGTTGGGAAGGTTATACAGTGACAGCAATAGTTCCATACATGTTGCAAAGAATGATACATTTCATTCTAAGACTAAACATATATAGCTTAAGTACCATTTCATATGGTCAGCGTTGGAAGATGGAAAGTTGAAACTGGAAAAGATACACACTAGAAAGAATCCTGCATATATGTTAACAAAAGTTGTAACCAGGGAGAAACTGAGAATCTTCTCAGTTTCAATTGTTTTTTAAGTATGATGAAGAAATTAGAAATAGCCAGGTCCAGGGTGGAGTCATTGTCTAGCAAATGAAGCAATGGTGGAGTTGCTATAATCAGTCTCCAAGTGGGATATGTTGGGTGTGGACCACAATTATCTTCTTTATTTAGACGTATCACCACATTGGACCCCCGTTCGTAATGTGGTGGCAACACTACCTGTAAAATATACACTCCATGGGGGGTCTAGTCAGGGCGGACAAAAATATATGTAAAATTGCCTTTTAAAATGTTGTAATTCCGTAGTCAATCTAGGTTGTTCATTAGGTGGAGATCTTAAGGTAGAAGTTGTGTTTAATTTAGGGTTTGTTTCCCTAGAAGGCAAACCCTCGTTATATATGAGGGAATAGTATTGCGTCTATGTAGATTTGTATTCTGAGTGAGAAGAGAGAGGAGATTGAGTGAGAGAAAAGAGGGAATTACAACGGATCTATTGTAGGTTGTATCTCTTCAATTTGTTGGATAATACACAAGGAAGGACTGGCTATTTCTCCATGGATGTAGCCCAAATTGGGTGAACCACGTATATATGTGTCTCTCTTGTTTTATGCATTTTGTGTGTTTATATTTCTATAATATTTTATTTGTTCCATTGCTCTGTAATATATGATTTTCTAACATACCATGGATGATCCTTGGTATGGTGACGTCCTTACTTATTTGTGAACGCAAAAATTCACCCCCCATATCACTCGTGCTAATCAACGATGTGTTTGACATTAAGCCCCTCGTTAGCTCCTCATTTGTGATGATATTTATCATTGTGGTGTTGACACTATTATTCACCATTTTTTGACACATGCTGAAGTAGTGAAATTCTTCGTAACCCTCACAATGCACTCTACCTCAAGAAATTTTACACATACCATTTCCGATTGAAATCTGTCAATTTTTTCTTTTTCTTTTTTACATTTAGGTAGCTTTCATCCCCCATCATCTCATTTATTGTCTTCTTGTGTGTTTCATATGGATCCATTATCCACACCTCATATCGGTTATTCCTATGGTATGAGTTGCTTCTCGAGGAATATAACTTTGACAACTTGGGCCATTTTCACCCCTTTATATTAGTTAGTTAACTCCAATGGCATCTGTGTTGATTCTGCGACCAATAACCAGGGTGAATATGATGTTGTGAAAGGTTTGTTAGTCGATGGCCTTGATCATTTCATCCTTCACCTTCATGTTTTTATTAATTCCTTAATACTTTTCATGAAGTTGAACGACATTTATCATGTGCGTAATCCTCTCTTATTTACAAAAATATTTATGAGTTAAACTTTTGGGACTTGAAGTTGAATCCACTACATTCAGTCATTTTCCTAGAGCACAAAATCACTTTGTAGATACCATTGCAAATAACATTCCATATTGGAATTTTTCACATGCATATACATGAAGACATCCATAGTATAAACAAATGTTGAATCAAAATCCTCACAAAATATGCATAACCATATTATGTATCATAATATCCAACATATATTTTTTTGAGTGCACTATAAATAGATCTGACACGCACATAACATGTTAATAAAAACAAAAAATGGGGATCCACATGTCCCTATTTTTAGTCACTATCATCTGGACACTCCAAAGCTAATGGATCCATCCCATCAGCTCATAAGTCTCATAGTGTGTGACCAGACATAAATATGCACCTCGTTATACCTCACCATTCCAAGGGAATACTAGTGCACTTATCCATATACTAATCTTCTAACTCATGTCATCTGGGAATTGTTAGCTTGGTTAGTAGTATGTCAAACCTACGACATACATCCTCCAGTAGAGCATCACCACCCGATCTCTATTGTGATGTCAAATCACCCTAATCTATAGCCCCTAGTGCTATAGATTATCCTGTATATCCTACCAGATTCACTAGTACTATATCAACATACCAAAAGTTTAGAAATCATTGCCACATGCACATATTTCGTAAACATTAAATGCAACGAATATATAGTAACTTTCAGCTACCATATGGAGCACATGCTCGCCTTGGTAGAAGTGGAAAGTCAAGATCCCCCTGATAGTTCATTCCCCTATACAGATAGTCATCTACACACATTGGTATCTAGTACCAATGTGTAAAGAACTCTTGTAGGTCCCCATCAGGCTTTTGCAAGCCTTGGGCTCCTGCAGGCCCCCATCACGGATTTTTTCATGTGGTTGAATGGTGAGGATCTTCTCAAAGAAGAATGAGCATACAAATATCCCAAATGAATAGTTGTTGTTGGTCTCTCATCTGCATAGACTCAACTATCTCTTAAAATATGAAAACATCATATGTTCTCACCCATAGCAGGTCCCTTCAAATACGCTCTCCACAAGCATCGTCTATCCCCCAGTGATGTGACGAAATGCATGGCTATCTACAATCTGCACCACTAATATGACTATGGCTCATGTCTTGATTCTCTCTAACTCATTACCCTAGATGGTTGTGTCGTTTCTACAAACACCTGATGCATAATGATGATCCAAAAAACTCCCTGATATGCCTCCCATGCGGCAACACTGGATGTATCTCCACCACCACCCCAAAAAGGGGTAGCCCTGTCAAAAAGTATATGTCCTAGATGGTGATCTTGATCCTATCCATCTATACCACAAATGCCTCCTCATTTTCATCCCAATAGCTCGCAATCCTCGATAGTAGAGGCTCACTAGTCCTCATCAATGGGTTCTCCAAACACTGCAGTACCCCATACCGTGCCCAAACCCCTCAAACTTTTTGGTTCCCCTGAATCTTAGCATGAACATTTTCCAAATCATGTTCTCGCCATGCCACCTTTATCTCTACGATACCTGCAACATAACATTATGTTTTCTCAGTTCAGATTCAAAGACATACATTTCTATTTCAAAGATTTAACTCAACAAAGACCTGCCATCCTCCTTCTCCCCTCATCTTAGAATGGAGTATTTTCGCTCAAAACTACTTTGGACACACTTATTGTCCCAACTTCTATGTTATACAAGAGATAAGATGGCCCCAAACATTCTTTATAAAAATGAGGAAGAGCATGATTTTCCCCTAGTGAGTTGCATCCCTAATCCAAAAATCTAATCCACTAAAATTGATGAGTAAGGTTAGGTCACCTACCTCCTACTCGTAGATCAAGATTCCACTAGTTGGTTTATCTGCTATGATCTACAAGATATTTAGGGCCTTCTCCTCCTCTCCTAATCCTCCAATACACTCACTATGAAAATGAATTGGTTTTGCGGGCAAGAACCCCTTTTATAGGAGAACCCCTAGTTTTCCCGTCACCTATTGCAACTAATGCATATCTCAGTTTGATGAAGCATTAGTGTCGTTAGAAATTTTTCACCAAGTTCTATAATGGGTCACCCTTTTTTTTGTAGTTTGACACTTCAACAGGAAACCATTTCTTCCATGAAGTCTCACTTTTATTGCTATTAATATAGAATTTCTTCATTTCATCCACCCGTACTCTGCTTCCACTTTACGCTTGCATTGGTAAAATCACGTGTCAGTTTTCGTAACGAATAACCATCATCTATTCATATTTTTTATGTTCCCCTCTAGGCCTCCCCCATGTGGCATGTTGGGAACGGGCTCCCCCAAGAGCCAATTTTGGGGCTAAAAACAATTTTTTTAGGGAATAAGGCCCAAATTTTGTAATAAAAATGTAAAGCCTCTACATTTTGTCGTTGCAGAGTGCGAAGAGATCAAAGGGTTGTCTGCCCTTTTTTCTGAAGTCCCATGTCGGCTATAAAGATCTACCCATGGTCCGCGGACCATGGGATTGTATAAAAAGGGAGTCTTAGAAGAGTCTAAGGGAGTAGTGTTAATGATAAGAAGTATTTTGGGGTAAGAAGTTCTAAGTGTTCTCGACTCTTAGCATAGGTAGAGGCTCTACAACTGAGTGTGTAGAAGCCTACGATGGAGGTCCACAGCTAGCTGCGCGGACCCCTACAACTATGTGCACAGGGTGAACATAGTCTGTACTAATCTTGAGATATCAATAAAAAGAATTATTCTGCAATCAAAGTGTATTTTGTCTTTGTTTAATGCATCTGATTATATTATGCTACGATATAGGTTTACATTATAATGCTTATTTGATGCATGAATGTATCTAATTATATGTTTTAATTGAACACAAGGAAGAATAAAGGATTACTTGAAGGTATCTCTAAATGGATGGTAGATTAGGTAACCCTTAAGATAACTTGCGAAATTATACAGTAACTCAATCATAGAGGTGCATAAGTTCCTAGAGCTTGGGTTAGGGCTGCGCGAAGATCAGTTGAGTACCTTCGCAGAGTTACTAAAGGATGGAAGAGAAGGAACATCAATAAGTGCTAAAGGCTCATCGATCTGCATGAAGGCAGGATCTGGAAGTACATACCGACCTCACGACCATCTCAGGGTGCAGAAAATTGGTTCCTACATCCCCCCATACTGCTTCGGGTGAGACTTTGGTCCATGCTCCATGGATTGATGCTGAAAGGGCTAGTAGTTTAGGGATTTTCTAGGCTAACTAACACTAAACCTAGGTCAAGGCCCATCAAGCCAGCAAATGGTTATGTTTCTAGGATAGGGATCTCCATGAGAGATGTGTGATGTCATATCATTGGAACCCAATTAAGAAAGAAATTTAACCTTAGTTAGATAGAAAGATCCATGAATTCGTGGCACAAGAAAACAAGAGCCTTGATTCATGAAAGAACAATGTTTGGACAGATACCTATACACAGAAATACATGAAATCTTCTTATGTTCCTTCCTAGTTGAGTTATACAAGTGGATCGCAATGTTGGGAGACAGTTAAGGAAGGTGGAGGCTTGATAAGCTGATTGTTTGGGCACCTCAGTTGGTATGAAGGTTAGAGGATTTTAAAGGTAAGGTCACATGTGCTATCAACCATTGGCTTGACCGCATCATTGGAGGATTTGAGACAGAATTCGCTGTCGATACCTCTCACAATTATAGTGAGGGAGAGCATGACTTCTTCAAAGGACCTCAAGGTAAGTATTTAAAATCATTGAATACTTGGATTAAGATTCTCTTGTGTTAATATTGGGTTATGTGGTTACCTTGATGTTGGAGTTACGCAAAGTGGAAAACCTTTCAGGGATGGAGGAAGAAAATTTTATGAGTATAGCCCACTAATCAGCATCCCTTTAAGTGACGACGAAGGGACACTACAAATTTCTCCCCTGAGTGCTAGTCAGTTAATAAGACAAGGGTTGACATGAATACCTACACTGCGTCTACCCTCATCACATCCATCCACCCCACCTCCATCCTCGCCTCCACCACTCACCCCATCACCCACACCACTGCCACCTCCACTATTCAATATCGCGAACTTCGTACTTGCATTCAAAGGCATAGGGAAGGAGGACCCGGACAAACTTTGGTTCTTCATAAAGGCTATATGGGAATCTGAGAGCATTGTGGATGATCACATGAAGAAGGTGACGTTGGTTAGTGCTTTATAGGATCACGCACCAACCTAGTACATCAAGTATTCTAATGACAACTAGGCAGCTACACTGACAAAGATCTATACCATGCTGAATAAGGAATTCATTAGGCCTAAGTTTGAAATTCAGTCGATTGTGGGATTCAAGGAAATAGTAATGAAAATAGATGAGACCCCTTGGGAGTTGGATCAGAGATTGAAGTGTAAAACCGACAAAGATAACATGAATTTGACAAATGGGCAGCACCGTGATTTGTGTGCGGCTTCACTCCTGCCTCACCTGAGGGTTGCACTATCACAATAGAAGATTATGACTCAGGTAGAACCCTTGGAGATTGTAATGAGACTACACGAAACACCGATGCAAGATCCAAAATTGGAGGTTTAACAGAATCATTCATAGTTGCAAAACCTTTGTCTCGAAATGCAAAGTCTGAAGGAGGACAGAACTTCCCAACCAGAGGCACGCGAAGAGGTTTGTGCATAAAATGAAAGGATTAGGGGCATGACAAGGATCACTGCCCAGTGTTCATGAACTATGTTGTAGCAAGAGGACCAATTACTCTACGACCAGAGGCCGTGGCAGGTCCATGTGCAAGCCTTGCACTATGGTGTGCTACTTGTTAGGTAGCAAGGAAACATATGACTAATAATTTCCATTTTCTATAGAAATTTGTACAAACACAACAACAATTGTTCTAAAATTTTGGTCAACAATAGGTTGGGTCCAACATAATTATCAAAGTTACGAATTGATGACATATAGGATACCTTCATATATGCAGATATAAATGCGGCCTCCAAATGAAGTTGTCGGGGGAATGGGAGGTGAGTATCAGGGGTGTGGCTAAGGCTGAGGTCGAGGAGGGCCTAGGAGAGGCCAAGGACAACTGATTTGTTACAATTGCGGAGCCCAAGGACACTATATGAGGGACTATCCAAATCCAACATGATTGTCAAACTGCTAATGTACTTAGTTTGACCATGTGACTGAGCATCGCCCGATATTGTTGGCTAAGATTTGCAAAAAGGGGGCCGAGCCTCCACAGCTGGCATAGAACCTCTAGATGATTCACGCTAAGCCTTGCGAGGAACACCCTAAGGTAAACATTATGCTTCGGAGTGGAACCACAACTGGGGAGGATAAAGGGAAGCAGCCTGTAGAAGGTATATGGGTCCACAAAGCACCAGAGAAGGAGAGTGGGTTTGATTTGGAGCACACAAAAGAGACATTTATGGAAGTGAAGAAAAGCTTCGCTGAGGCCTCTACCTCCAGAAGTCAGGAGAAACTAGTTCAATAAATGGACTTGTCCATGCTTACCATGTTCTTGGAGACCTGCGTGAAGCTACTTTGTGACAGTAAGGATGTGAAGGGTCTGTAGAAGGTTTTCAATCGGTGTGCTGGTAAGGATAGCACTACTATTGATCCATGTGTGGCCAAGAAGCTTGGTAAGCACGAGGCAAGGATCGGCTAGGAGATGAGACTCTCCTGGCAAATAGGGGAATACGAGATGGACCAAGTTATCCTGTATCTAGCATTTGATGCAAATGTTTTGCTAAAAGATTCATGGGAGAGAATGGGGAGACCTGCGCTCTAGTGCTCTCTGATATAGTTAAGGATGGTGAACAAACATAAAATTATCCCAATGGGGAGGCTGCAAGGGATCACAGTTGACATTGAGGGTGCAAGCACACTAGCGGATTTTTAGGTAATAGAGATTGTGGATGATAGCAATCCCTACCATGTGCTCCTTGGAATCAATTGGGCCATTGACATAAATGAGGTAATCAACTTGAAGAAGCGTAAGATGATAATTGAAAACAAGTCGCTCCACATAGTGGTGCCATTGGATCCCATGGAGGGACTGTGCTATAGAGAACCAGTCTAAGATTACGAAAGTGATGACGATCTGGACCATATTTACAAAATAATGGCATGAGACCATGATTGGGTGAGTCTGACAGTGGATGGACGCATTTCATGGGATCGTGAAAGGTCCTGCACGTTAGACTCGGATGAAGAATTGGAGCATTGACAAAACCAACTGCATGAAGTCTCGATGTTGCATTGTAGTATGATGAAGAAATCGCTACAATGTGTTTCATCCGAGGTCAAGAATCTACCTCATTATGAAGTACCAAAGAAACATCACTTTGAGGCCTTTGATAGGGTATTGCGTGCTACACTTGCAAGATGGTGGGGTACACACAAGGGTAGTTTTAGTGATTGGCACGACTATAGGAGGATGATGAGAATACATTTTGGATAGCCAAAGGAGCAAATGGAAGATAAGTATGATGGGCGAGATGACCTGCATGATCACTTGGCTACATGGAATAAGGCTTATTGCATGGAGCTGCAGCCTAAATAGCTGCATCTGTTTTGAAATACCTTGGGTGTCATATCAATGAATTGGTACCTGGAAACCGAGCTTGGTCATGGCATGGAAGAATGGGACATCTTGCGCCAGGTATTTTTAATGATGTTCAGCTTTGAGGATGGGTTGACTTTATTGATGTGACAATATAGGAGGTTGAAGCAAGGATCTTTAGGATACCACAAGATCATTTGGCCCTGATCCAACCTGATTGGACTACCCAGTTAAGTCATGCGCTAGAATGATATAACGTGACCGTTGAAGAAGAAGATGAGGAGCCCCAAAAATTTAATATTATAGAAACTGAAGGTCACAGTGAGGCTGAAGTTCTGCAGATAGAGGATCCTGACATAATCGCGCTGCTAAAAACTAGGTAGGTCAACATTGGCATAGAGGAGAACCAAAATTTACAAAAAATGGGGACTATTGGTATGATGCGATAGAAGATAAGGTCGTTGAGCTCCTCTGTGAATATCAGGATTTGTTCCCCAAAAACTTCTTTGATCTAAAAGGGATAATAAGAGACTTGGTTGTCATGAAGATCACCCTGAAACCTTATGCAAAGCCTATAAAACAAAGACCTTGTCACCTTAAACCTAAGTATAAGGAAAGGGTCCGCGCTGAGTTGGATAAGGTGTTCGTGGCAGGAATTATTGAAGTAGTAGAAGATTCTGATTGGCTAAGCCCGATAGTGGTTTAGTAGAAGAAACAGAAAGAAGAAATAAGGATATGTGTGGATCTCCGGAGGCTAAATGATGCTTGCGTGCATGACCCCTTCACTAATGAAGTCGTGGATAATGTAGCAAGCCAAGAATCATACTCTTTCACTGACCTTAGTATAGAAGCAATATGACCTTTGTGATGGAATGCGGATGTTTTCAGTATAGTGTAATGCTTTTTGGGCTCAAGAATGCAACGGCCATATTTTTGCATATAGTCATTTCGGCATTCAAAGACTTCATTCATAAGTTCCTCAAAGTGTACTTTAACGATTAGATAGTGTTTGAATTGGTCAAGCATCATGTGGAAAGTATGCGCTTAATGTTAGATGCATATTGAAGGTACTAGATCATGTTCAATCTAAAGAAGTGTCTGTTTTGTCTCCACTTTGGGATCCTACTAGGGCATGTGGTGTGCAGATAGGGATTGATGGTAGATGCCATGAAGATCGTAGTGATAATTAACTTGGAGGTACTAAGGAATGTGAAACTGCTACGTGCGACCCTACGGCATACTGAATACTATAGGAGGTTCATCAAGAGATATTCCCAGATCACTGTGCCCATGGAGAAGTTGTTGAAAAAGGTTGCTACATTCTACTGGAGTGATGAATGCCAGAAGATCTTGGATGTGCTGAAAGAGAAAATGGTCACCGCATCGATCCTAGTCTTTCCATAATAGAAGAAGGAATCTAATGTACACATGGACGCCTCATGTATCGTGCTGGGGGCCGTGATGACATAGGGGAGTGAGGGGGAATTGGACCATCCTATAGCATTCATGATAGGAAGCTATCCAAGGCTGAGGAGAACTATTCCACTATAGATCACAAAGGACTAGCTATGGTATATGCGGTCCAAAAATTCAGGCTCTAATTACTGGGTGGACATTTTAAGATGTATACAGATCATCCTGCGTTAAAATACTCGGTTAATAAGACTATGTTGGGGGGCAAGATCTGCACATGTTGTTATTATTTTAGGAGCATGATTTTGAAGTTCTTGTGAAGCTTGGATGATTGAACATGGGACCAGATCATCTGTCATCCATCGAAATGGGATAGGAGCCCACTAATTTGGAGGAGGGACTAGCTAATGCATCTTTGTGATACGCATCGCCGACAGTCACTTTGAGGATATCATACAATTCTTCACAAGAGGGACTGCTCCAGATTGGTATACAAGCCAACAGAAGGAGTTAGTAGTGCACACAACATGCTTTTCCGTAATTGTAGGACATCTATACAAAATGGAGTCTAATGAAATATTGTGACGCTATGTACTTGAATTTGAGTAGAGCAGCATCCTCATGGAGGCTCATGAAGGAGCTGCAGGAGGACATTATTCGGGAAAAGCAACAATGCAGAACGTTCTACGTGTTGGATTGTTGTGGCCAACCTTTTATAAGGATGGCAAGCATATTATATGGCCTATGATGCATGTAAGAGGACTGGCAGGCCATTGAAAAGCTATGACCTTCCATTGACACTACAGGTGACATTACAACTGCTCAATAAATGGGCGATTGAGTTTGTGGGACGAGTTCAACCTCCGAGGAAGAAAACATGTGCGTAGTACATCATCATCATGATAGAGTACTTGACCAAATGGGCAGAAGTGTAGCCTATGAAGGACTGTACCGACATGATAATAGCAAAGTTTATTTTTGAATATGTATTGGCAAGATTTGGCTATCCAAATATATTGATGAGCAATCATGATACACACTTCCTTCATGAAACAATCCGCGTGTTGATGGAAGAATTTCAGTCATATCATCAGAAGGGCATGCCTTATCACCCATAGGCTAATGAGATGGTGGAAGCATTTAATAAAATACGAGATAATTCACTGACAAACGTCTACAATGCTTAAATAAGTGACTGGGGTATGCGCATACCAATGGCTCTATGCACCTACAGAATGACTTGCAAGAAGTTGACTACGAAAATGCCTTTCAGACTTGTGTATGGCATAGAAAATATGATGCCAATCGAATACATTATACCTAACCTCCCCATAGCAACACTCACAGGAATGGGGGACCATAGAGCCTTGGAAGAGAGCCCCGCACAGCTAGCAGAGCTTGAAGAGGACCGATTTCTAGCTGGATTTCATCAACAAGTTCGAAATGAGCGCAAAAAGGCATGGCATAATGACACATTAAACTACACACCTTCCAGATAAATGATCTGGTTTTGTTGTATGATAGCAAGTTTGATAAATTTCCAGGAACATTTAGGATGCACTAGCTGCGGTAGTATGTCTTGAAAGAGATTACTGACGGTGGAGTAGGTCAGTTGGTTATGTTAAATGGGGAGCCCTTCCAAGGAAAAGTGAATGGTAGCTAATTGAAGACATACACTGGTGATCCAGCTAGGTGGCTATATGAAGGAAGCATAGTCTTAGCACTATAGGAAGCTGAAAGGAGGTGCGGTACTATAAAATACACTGCCCGTGTTAGGGAATGATACAAAATGAGGAGATACCATAGAGGCCACATGAGCGCATAGGCGGCTGCGCTACTTGGGATAAAACCATGCAGGTCAACCGAAAAGTGACCATTAAAGCAATTGTTCATGATTTGCAACGAAAAAATAGCCAAATGGAGCAGGGAGTGGAATTTAAGTCGAAATTTATGGGTGAGATCCTTGAAAATCTACCGCAAATCTAACATTAATGAATCGATTTTGTGGGGAATGGTCTGATTTGAATTCAAAATGGTCTATAAATTACATGTGGCTTCCTAATGAAGAACACTTGGCATTTTGAGGATTGAGTTGTTGAGCTCATAGACATGTATGAACTGTGAATTATTTCAAGCTCGGATAGCGAGTTCAACGTTAGAGAAATTACCAAAGGAGACCCAAGAACAGTTGGATGGCATCATGTAGATAATGAAAAAAACCGTACTTATTGGATAAGGAGTGACAACCAAAGGGGTTGTGCAAAAGGTTGATATGGAAGCAGAGGGAGCTGCTACGAAGGTTGCAGAGATACCGAAGTCACCATGGTTGCCTAGAACAAGGCCTACCCAAACCCAACAAGGTGCGAATGGTAAGAAAAGAAAGCAAGCCATGACACCATCGGTGTGCGTGTCACCTAGGAGAAATCCACTCAAGGATAAGCCCACTGCTATGGAAATAGGAAAAACCATTAACCTAGAACTAGAGGAGGAAGAAATTGGTGATATCCCAATGGATGATGAGGATCTTAGGATCAACACGAAGGACATTGAAGTTGAGGGTCCTGACCTCATTACTAAATTGCCTAAGTACATCCCTGTGTGTAGGGGAAAGGCCAAGCTGCCTAAGTAAATTGACAAAGGTCACCTTATACACAAATCTACTTCTAGACAAGATTATTTTTTAAGGAATGTGCTTGGTGCAGATTCCCATGTCGAAATTGGAGGACTGGGACTTAGCTGACACTGAGCAATTCCCTCACATGGCGACAGACCAACTGATGCACCACATACTTCATAAGACCATCGAGGTGACCTCGTTGGAACCACATAAGTGGCTCAAAGGAGTGGATAAGGTAGGCCTACTCAACCTATTATGGGTGCCGCACTACAATCGTACACCCATTACCTTGTTTGTATTCAAGTAGCTATTGCGCTTAGTACATGATGGGTGTTTATGGCTGGAGGAGCCAATACCCATCACTGATAGACTAATCCATTGAATCGTGAGGTTTCCATATTCAGGGGAGAATCTAGCTATGATTTTTGGTGGAAAGGTGGGCGAACTAGCCCTCTCGGAGGCCACGAAGAAGAAGTTCATACTAGTAAAGAAGCCATGCCACTATGCAATTACAAGTATTTCTGACCCTACAATAAAAGTGGCCTCACAAATATTGGCAGGGAAGGTCATGTTAAAGTGTCACTCCAATAAAGTATTGACTCCTTTTTTATCCCTAGGAGTGCAATGCATGGAGGGGGTTCATTTTAATTAGGCATATTACCTCTACAGAGAGTTCCTTGTGCACTGCCGCGAGGCGTAGCATCTCAACACGACCTTCCACTATGCATGGCTCTTATTGTCCATCATGTTGGTAGCCTAGGAGCTTCATGAAGATAGCCAATTTACCTCAGTGACACTGAACCTACTTGAGGCTACAAAGTATGCTTCGCTATGGGTGACTAAGGATCCTTAGAGGATTAAGGACAACAAGATCTTTTGGATCTTAATGGAGATGAACATGCACATGGCCATCAACCGCAAGCCGCAGTTGTCGCATACTGTCTTTGATAAATTGCAGCCATACATGGAGTTTAAGGCCAATTTCTACCATGTATCCATAAGGGCACAAAAGGGCCACGAGCAGAAGTGGCATGACTTGCCCTAATTAGTGAGGGATGATGCGATTCAAGTGGTTATTGATAGCTAGATGGCAGAATTACCCACTTCCTTGGATTTAGCTGTGAGATCCAATAATATAGCCACACAACAGAAGAAGGATGAAGCCAAGCTCAAGATGGAGTAGTTGGCTGAGAAAAGGAGGAAGGAGGCTGAGGATAAGGCTAGGGCAGACTGCACTGCCACATCAAAGACAGGTGGACAAACAGGAGGAGAGGACCGTGGCTTCAAAAAAGAGAAGTCACCCTCCCCAGAAGAAGTGGAAGAAGACAACTATCCAACAAAACAAGGAGGAGCGGACTTGCAGACACCTCTGTTTTGTATCAAGCATCTAAGGGGACACGAAAAAGTACAGCCGCGGAAGAATTCCAAGGCCAGCAAGACGTCCATGGACCCGATCATCCTAACAGAGGGGGATCTAAATGAAATTGGGGATATAGTGCAAGATGCCACTACGGAACTACTGTAGTAGTTTCAGGAGTAGCAGAAGTAGGCGTTGGTGGCCATTTAGGTGAATATGCGAGAGTTACAGATTCAAGCAACACAAACTGGCGCGACACCCACCAGTTTGGCCATTGTTACTTTAGAAGTCACTGGGATGTTGTGTGCAAAGGATTCCGAAGACATAATTCTACTAGATGGAGGACTGATGATAGAGACTGAAGCCGACAGGCTTGTTGTTAGCACATTCAAGGGTGTAGGGCTGAATTTGGCAGCACTTCCTAGTGAGGCACTCCACCAGTTGGAGAATGGGGTGATCGCAAAGCTGAGGGCTCACAAACATCGCACTTTGTAGGTGATCAATGAACAGATCATTAAAATTGCTCAGATGGCCATACAAAAATATTTTACTATCACCACAGAAAATGATATGACTGATAAGAACAAGCGCATAATCCAAGTCATGGAGGAAGCATGGAGAATGGTCTCAGAGTTGACCATTCCTACGGATGAGAAGGTAGATGTGTGCATTCAAAAAAATTTCTACGAAGGTGTGTGATGCCCACACAAAATTGGAAAAGGCTCAGTTGGAGCTGAACCTCCAAATTGCAGAATTGCAGTTGAGGGCCCAACCTTAAACTCCACTCGAAGTCAAGTAGCATTGAGCGTCTGCTATCACAAAGGAAATAACAACAGTTGAAAGTGCAGTGGTAGACTGCAAAATGAGTTTTGAATAGTCATTCGAAGTACTAACCAGCCTACAAGAAGACCCTACTAGGCAGAGGCTGGAAACATAGGCACGAGAGTTGCAACATTACTACAATGAAGTAAAAGGGATAGTGTCTACTATTTCCATCACATAGAGACTCGCAAAGCTGTGGGAGGCCAAGGCACTGAAGGAGCTGGTAGATGCAGCACAACACAAATGGGAAGTGTTGAAGCCATGCTTCAAGCCTTGATTGGATGAGGCCTACTTGACCACAAGCTCCATTGAAGTCAAGCTGGCTAGTCTGCTGGAGACTCAACAAAAGATATAGGCTGGTACTGCAGGGCCAACAATAGAGCAATTAATTAAAGAAATAAAGTAGGTGGTCATGTAGTGCACCGCTGAGGTATCAATCGTACAGGTCGACCTAGGTGGTCTTCGTGCCAAGATCTTTGTGCCCACAAAGTGACTCGAGGGCAAGTCACCATGTTTGTGTTGGGGGCATGTTTGGAACGGGTTCCCCCAAGAGCTAGTTTTTGGGCTAAAAGCCCATGTTTTGGTGCAGAAGGCCCAAAGTTTGTGATAAAAATGTAAAACCTCCACATTTTTTGGTTGCGAAACACGAAGAGATCAAAGGGTTGCCTTCCCTTGATTTGTGGAGTCTCATGTTGACTATAAAGAAATACCCATGATCCATAGACCATGAAATTGCATAAAAAGGGAGTGTTAGAAGAGTGTAAGAGAGTAGTGGCAATGATAATAAGGATTTTGGGGTGAGAAGTTCTAAGTGTTCTTGAGTCCTAGCGTAGTTAAAGGCTCTGCAGCTGAGTGCACAGAGGCCTATGGTGGAAATCTGCAGCTGACTATGCAGACCCCTACAGATGTGTGCACAGGGTGAATAGAGTCTGTACTGAACTTGAGATATCAATAAAGAGAATTATTCTGCAATCCTAGTGTATTTTGTCTCTGTTTAATGCGTCTGATTATATTATGTTACGATCTGGGTTTACATTATAATTTTTATTTAATGCACAAATGTATATAATTATATATGTTAATTGAACACAAGCAAGAATAAAGGATTACACAAAGGTAATTGTAAATTCATGGTATATTAGGTAACCCTTAATATAACTTGGGGACTGATACAGTAACTCAATCACAGAGGAACATAAGTGCTTGGACATCGGGTTAGGGATGTGCAAAGATCAGTCGAGTACCTTCGCGAAGGTACAAAACGATGGAAGAGAAGGAACATCAATAAGCCCTAAAGGCTTATCGATCTGTGTGAAGGCAGGACCAGGAAGTATAGACTGACATCACGACCATCTTAGGGTGGGCAAGATTGGTTCCTACATGCCCCCATACTACCTTGGGTGAGACTTCGTTCCAAGCTCCACGGCCTGATGCCAAAAGGGCCACTACTGTAGGGGTTTTCTTGGCTAACTAATGTTGAATCTCTATCAATGTCCATCAAGCTAATATGGTAGCATCATTGAGTCACCCTTTTTCATTGAATCTGAGATGAGTCACCCTTGCATCTATAGAGTCTCTTTTGAGTACACTTATGTCTTGTTATAGTATATCCACTATTTTTCTATCACATTCATCCCACCGTGCTCATTTATTGCCTCCAGATACACTACTCCCTATTCGAAAAGCCCCCATCTGAGTAATTGACCATCCCCTCTGGAATCTAGTCAGTCATTGCTAGGTAAACCATGGATACTATTCTCTAGCAAGGCAAGTCATCAGCATGTTAGAAAATTATACATTACAGAGAAATGAAACACATAAAATATTGCAAAAATATAAACACAGAAAATGCATAAAACAAGAGAGACATATATATATGTGGTTCACCAAGTTTGGGCTACGTCCACGAAGAAATAGCCAGTCATTCCTTTTATATTATCCATCAAAATGAAGAGATACAGCCTATAGTAGATCTGCTGTAATTCCCTCTTCATTCTCAATCTCCTCTCTCTTGCTCACTCAAAATACAGATCTATATAGATGCAATACAATTCCCTCATATATAGTGAGGGGTTTCCTTCTAGGGAAAAATCCCTAAATTAAACACAACTTCTACCATCAAATCTATGCCTAATGAGTGACCCATATTGACTACGAAATTACAACATTTTACAAGGAAATTTTACATCTATTTTTAGCTTCGGGGGCACTGCCCCCAATCCCCCCGCTAAGGGGGGCTCCCATCAAGACCCCCTCTATAGTGAATATTTTATGGGTGGTGGTGCCGCCCCATTACGAACTGGGGTCCAATTTAGCGATACCTTTGATTTCAGAAGATAAACATGCTCCACACCCAACAATGTCCCAATTTTAGACTGACTAGAGCAACTCCACTACTGCTTCATTTGTTGGAAAATGACTCCACATTTGACCTGGTTGTTTCTAATCTTCTTCATCATACTTGAAGACCAATTGAAACTAAGTAGATTCTCAGTTTCTCCCTTGTTACAACTCTTTTTAACATATCTATAGGATTCTAGCTAGTGTGTATCATTTGTTAACATAGTTGCAGGATTCTGGCTAGTGTGTATCTTCCAATGTTGACCATATGAAATGGTACTTGACCTGTATATGTTTATTCTTGGAATGAAATTAAGATTTCTTTGCAAGATGTATGGCACTCTAGCTGTCACTGTATAAGTTTCCCAACTCCTTCTTCTTGCCCAATTCATCCAAAAACCATTGTAACCAAATCATTTCTTTACTAGCCTATGTAGTAGAAACATACGCTGCTTCTGTTGTTGACAATGCAACAAGACTTTGCAGATTTGAGACTCAAGTTATAGTTATTACACCTACAGTAAACACATATCCTCATGTCATCTCTATCACCCACCATATCTGCATCAACATATCCCTATAGAGCAATGTTTTAACCACCAAAGAATAATTCTTGATTTGTGTTACCTCTCAAATACCTGCGAATCCAATTCACTTCCATCTAATGTTCTTTTCTTGGATTTTTCATGTACCTATTTACAACTCCCACTGCACGTGCAATATCAGGCCTTTTGCAGACCATTGCACATATTAAGCTTCCAATTGTTGTTGCATATGGAGCTTTATACATCTAAGCCACTTCTTCCCCAGTCTTGGGACACTCCTCCTTACTTAATTTGAAATGGCCGGCGAAAGGTATACTATCTAGTTTTGCATTCTGCATATTAAACCTTTTCAACACCTTTTCTATGTACTCACTTTGAGGCAATGTTAATTTGCAATTCTTCCTGTCTCTAGTTATTCTCATACCAAGATTTTTTTTTTTGCAGCACCGAAAACCTTTATTGCAAAATGAGGTTGCCAATTTTCTTTTGAGAACATTTATTTCCTGCATGTTAGACCTTGCAACAAGCATGCCGTCTACATACAATAACAATATAATATAGCTACCATCATTTTTCTTTTTGAGATAAACACAATGACCAAAGTGACATCTAGTATAACCTTGTTCAGACATAAACCTGTCAAATTTTAGATACCACTACCTTGGAGCCTGTTTTAAGCCATAAAAACTCTTCTTCAACCTGCACACTAGTTTCTCCTTCCCTTTTACCTCATATCCTTATGGTTGCTACATATATATCTCTGCCTCCAAATCCCCATGGAGAAAAGTTGTCTTTACATCTAATTGCCCAAGATGAAAATCTTCAGCTGCTACTAGATTTAAAATAGTTCTGATTGAATTCATTTTAACAACAGGAGAAAATATCTCATCAAAGTAGATACCCTTTTTCTGTGCAAACCCTTTCACCACAAGTCTAGCTTTATACCTTTTTCTACCTCCATCTTCTTCCTTAAACTTGTAAACCCATTTATTCTACAATGTTGTTTTACCTACAGGCAACTTGACCTAGTCCCAAGTCTGGTTATGTGCTAAGGAGTCCATCTCTTCTTTCATGGCTTGCTCCCACTTCTTCCTAGTTTCTACTGCACTGCTTCTTCATAACATTTTGGTTCACCAGAATCAATAAACAATACATAATATAATGAAGGAGAGTATCATTCAGGGTGTCTACTTATCGGAGTAGATCTTCTAACACCACTTTCAGGTGTTTGAGGTGCTTGTTGCTATTGTGGTTTTTGTTTTGGTTGTTTATCATTATGATTTTTAGGCACCATTAGCTTTTCTATGATCTCTTCAAGCACTCTGTATTCTCTATTTTCTTTTTCATGTTTCTTTTCATACAATTGATCCTTATACAAAACCTTTTCATTCAATATGACATCCCTACTCCTAATGATTTTGTGTTTTTCATAATCATAAAAGGAAACCAAAATCATTACCACCATATCATATAAAAGTACATTTCTTTGATTTTTTCCTCAATCTTTGTTCTATTTTCTTAATTTATGTGGACAAAGACTTAACAACCAAAATTTTAAAAAATGAGTAGTTTACATTTTACCTTTCCATGCCTCCTCTGGAATACCACCAGCCAAGGAACTTGAAGGCCCCCTTTTTATTATATAAACAACATTGTCTACAACATCTGCCCAAAATTGTAAAGGCAACCTTGCATGCAACCTCATGGACCTTGCACGCTCCATGATTGTCTTGTTCATCCTTTCTGACACACCATTTTATTGTGGCGTTCTTAAAACTGTCTTCTCTCTACGAATACCATTCTCGAAACAATATCTATCAAACTCTTTGCTGTAATATTCACCTCTATTGTCTGAAATGAGACACTTCAACCTTTTTCTTGTCTCATTTTCAACCAAATCTTTCCATTTCTTGAAAGTATCAAATACAATAAATCCAGGTTTTTTTGGTTGCATCATCAATAAAGGTAGCATAATAACGATAGCCACCAAGAGATGATACCTAAGCATATCCCCATACATCTGTATGCACAAGCTATAATTTTTTGCTCTTCTTTTCTTTCCCAACTCTAAGGAATCTGACTCTCTTCTGTTTTCCATAAACACAATTCTCACATAATTTTAAATCAACATGCTTCAAACCTGGTAACAAATTTCTTGAGTGAAGAATCTGCATCCCCTTCTTGCTCATGTGCTTGAGCCTATGATGCCATAATGTCGTATCTTGTCTTGTAGAGGTTAAAACATTAACATAATTAGAAATACCATTGCATAAATACAATGTACCAACCTTTTCTCCTTTTTCTATTACCATGGATCCTTTAGTTACCTTCCAGGTTTTATTTGTAAAAGTAATCACACAGCCTTCACCTCCCAACTGTGTTATTGAAATAATACTTTTCTTTAGATCTGGAACATGCCTTACCTCCTTCAATAGCCATTGATTCCCATTCTATTGTTTTATGAAAACTGTACCCATTCCAATGTGTTATCACCCAGGTTGTCCTCTTTGACTCCCAAGAGGATACGGCCGGGGTAACCACTAACCAATCTTTGGGCTACAGCTTCTAGCCCAGCTGCAGTCAGAGAGGGCTCTCTCTATTAGTTTTGTCACTGCTTTCAGTGAGGGTCTTAGGCTAGTTATGAGGTGAGTTTTTTGGTTGTTTTTTGTATGTTTGGTTGGGAGGATGCTTCTGTTTCCTTTAAAGTATATCAACAGGCAAGATTAATCCATTGGGCAATGGGGTCTAGGACTGTTTTCTCTTGAAGTCTTGATTTCGGTGAGGAGGAAAGCTACAGGGCCTGCGTGCATTTCATGGAACAAACTGTAAATAGTGAGCATGAGGTGAATACAACTAGCAATGAGCAATTAAGATTTCCTTACTTAAGCTGTATATGAGTGAAAGAAGGCTTGTTATCTAGGAGCAATGACTTGAATTCCTAAAACAACAATACACAGTGATGATATGGTTATTTAAAGGTAGCAATTAAGAATTACGCTTTAAAACAACTTATCAGAAGAGAACATATGAGATAGTTCAGATTGAGCTCAGGGTAGTCAATGACCAAGTCCTGATACTATCCTTTTTCCTTACTATCTAGAGTTCAAACGCATAGAAAACATGAGATACATATGAAATAATAGGAAACACAGGTGAAATAAAGAGTCATGAGGAAAACTTATTTGAACCATGTAATGCACAGGAATCTTGACACTCTGATCCACACACCATCAAGAGATCAATAGACAAACATCTTTGAAGAAATCCCACTGCCTTTGTATTAAACTGTCTGAAGGTTTACAATATCAGAAATACAGAGAAGATATCAGGAGAATTTCTTACATCCGAAGTCCAACCCCTCTAAACAAACGCGAGGGTGAATATATAGAGTTTTACATACAAAAATATCTCAGGAATGAAGTCATCTGAGAGGAAAAAATCTCTTACACTTGTACAGAGAAAGTAGATGAGAAGTTATTACAAGTGTAAATATTTCCTTAAAAGCTATTAACTCCTAACAGGATAACCTTTTGACCTTTGAGTACTGCGGAGTTAATTGCGCGGCTTTTCATAAATAAAGCATTGAAGTGCTTTGTTACTTCTGATCTTTTGTATCTTTCTTGACCCTGCCACCTGTACCTGCTGTTGTTGCTGCTGATGCCGAGTACCTGTGCTGAGTTGGCTCAGTGTCTTAATGCTTGCTGTAATAGCTTTGGCCATCTGTAGGTGCAATATGGACTGTATTGCTGCAAAAAAGTTTTTTCTTCCTTAGCCTTGGTTCAAAAGTAACTTTACCAAGTCCTGCCATGTATCTGGATGAGGAAGCTGGTGCTTCAAAATTGACCCTACGGTCTCATCAGCTTCAGTGTATTTATAGAAATCAGGAGGTTTATCAAATAAATGTGCTACCTCATTTTTAATAAAAAACAAATTATCTAATTTATTAAAAAGAACTTGTCCTGTCAATGGGCCTGCTGTAGATGATCCTGAAGCCTCAACAATCTGCATGGCTGAAAAAGTGCTTATTCTTTTGATGTATTTCTCATAAGAGAGAAGCTTTCCTAATTACTCTAAACTGGGAAGCCCTTTCTCCTGCAGGGCTGTGAACCTATTCTGGAACTTAGTTATATCTGCTTGCATATCATGTACCCTTCTGTCCAGTGTTTGAATTAGGTTCTTCATTGTTGTGGTCCTCTTAATCATGGAAATAGTTTCAGTTCTGTTAGCAATTCCCATTTGGATCAGCTGAGAACTATTCCTATAATTCAAGACTTCTATCATCTTTGGGGCAAGGTCTGCCATATTGCCTAGGTCGTTTCTTGCTCTGTATAGTTCTTTCTTTTGCCTTGCCAATGAGCCCCTATCTGCTGCATATATGCAACAATGTACTCCCAATGGTTAGTGATTGCTTGTCCAATGGCCAGTCCATATCCCCTGCTTGATTTCTGCTGTTACTTTGTCAAAACTGAGCTGCTTTTCCAGCTCTGCAATAGTCTTTTTCAGTGCTTTTACTTCCCTCTCTCTCTCAGCCACGTTCTGCTTAGATTTATCATATTTTTCCTCTATTTTTACTAAGCTTTCCTTGGCCTTGTTTAGCTCTGTTATTTGAGCTTCCAGCACTTGAATTTCCTGCCTTAACTTCTGCATATCTAGGCTCTCGGCCTGCTCTGTTGGTGGTGTTGTAGTGGCTGGCTCTGTTGTAGTTGCTTCTGTTGTAGCTGGAGCTTTTTCTGTTGGAGTTGTTTTTGCTGCCTGCTGTGGAGGGATGTCCTCTTTAGGGGTTTCTTCTAGGTTTGTTTTCTCGGTGGGTGGTTGAGAAGATTGCCCCTGTTCTCCCCTCTGTATAGCTGCTTCTAGGGTATTCTCTGTGTCCAGCAGCTTTTGTTGGGTGTCCACCAGTTCCTTGTACAAATTCATCAGCAGTGCAGTGATATCTTTATCTCTTCTTTGTTGGGCCACTTCATCTGTTTGCGGATGTATAGTTGGTGGGATCTTCATCCTCTTCTTGATTGCAGCTACATCTGCATCCCTTAGTTTAAGGACCTCCTGAATGGCCTTAACATCATTGGGATCATGCCCAAATTCTATGATAATGTCCTCTAGCGCCTTGATTCTATTGTCCTTGGCTTGAGAGGATGCCCTCTCCAACTCAAGCTGTGCTGTTGTGTTGTTCAAACTGTTCTGCAGCTTATAGTTCACCAAGGTCTTGTCTGCCAGGGTGGCATAGACCATCTCACC